>PVJO010018832.1:0-35757 GCA_004026905.1 Hystrix cristata | reverse complement strand
ATTTCTACAACAAACTTATGAGGTAGGTACTTTTGCTATCCTGCTTTAAAGAAGAGAGAACTGAGACAAAAAGATTAAGTAATTTAATCTGCTAGAAAATTTTCAGAACCAAGTCTCTGCATCTTAGTGTAGATACCACGGTAAACCTAGAAAGTCTTATTTTCAATCTTAGGCATTTAATCACCATATCACATTGTTTAGTGGTCAGAGTATGATTCACATTCTCTTGCCTTAGTGGTTTAAAAGTGTTCTTCAACCATCGAATAGCATCTATAAATCTATATATACTCCAAGCATTAGCCATAAACTAAAGAAAAGTACTCAACTTATTTTATTAAATGAATATTTGTGTTGTTTGAATAAGTCTATGCAATCTTTTAAAAACACTATTCAATTAAGAGTGGTTTCTTGTCATGATTAATTTTGTTTAATCAGTGGCTACTAAAAGAACAACCATTCTCTTGTGGGAGTCTAAACTGTTTTGATCTGGAAAGAGTTCCTCATATTTATGAAGACTGGGAACCACAAACAAGTATCTTTCTTCTGATGGCTATAACAAAATAACATAGACTGGGTGGTTTAAACAACAAAGGTTTAGTTTCTTATAGTTCTGGAGACTAGTAAGTACTAGGTCAAGTTACTGGCCAGTTTTGTGCCTGGCTGCAGCCTTTTTCTTGGTTTGCTAATGGCTACCTTCTTGTGTCCTCACATGGTACAGAGAGCATGAGAGAGAGATCATCTTTCTTGCTTCTTCTTATAATGGCACAAACACCATCATAAGGGCTCTACATTCATCTAAATTACCTTATGTTATGGTTTGTGCCTAAATGTCCCTCCAAAACCTCATGTGGTCATAGGTGGGGCTTTTTCAGAGGTGGCTGGATCTAGAGTTTGTGATGTTGGGATTAAGGGTTTGTGATCACTAAATCAATTCACTGATTGGTTTGGCACCACCCTAATCCCAGAGCTTGGATAAAATAAAAGGAACAGGAAGAAGCTGCTAAGGTCCCTTGATTGCTTTGTCACCTTCTGCCTGCCACAAGCGGTTTCTCCCCTGCGATGCCCCTCTGCCTTGCCACCCTGCCTTGGAGCCAGCTGATTACGGACGGAAACTTCTACAAACTATGAGCTAAATAAACCTTTCCTCCTCTAACTTTGGGTGTTGGGTATTTTGTCTCAGCAATGAGAAAAGTAACTAAGACACCTTACAAAGTCTCCACTTCCAAATATAGTTACATTGAGCTTAGAGTTTCAGCATATGAATTTTAGGAGAACACAAACATTCAGGTAACATTAACAGGTAGAGTAGAAAGAGCTGAATTTGTAGTCAAATAGACCTGGATTTGAATTTTGGCTTCAGTTTACTTCCTAGATGAGTGACCATGGACAAATTCCTTAATAATTAAGATTCAGTTTCTTCATCTGTAAAATGGTTATTCTGTAACCTATTTCACAGTGCTGCTGAGTGTCTTAAATGCAACAGTGATGTGGAAGTATTTTGTAAGAAAATTTTCTAGGAATGTAGGACTATTAAGGAGATAATTGTTATGCATTTATGATATTCAAGAATTGGATTTAGTCCTGATTTTTTTTCTTCTGTCAGTTTTGCCTGCAGTCCTTTTGTGCACCTTTATTTACCTATATCACTATTCTGATGCTAAGATGAAGGAATATGTCATTTTATAAGAAAATTATGTTCACTTGCGGCATAAACTGTCTCCACTTTCTAGTCATGCCTGGAATAGCACATCCTTTGTGAGAGGGAGAATTTCGGTGGTTCAAAGGAAAATAAGATGGCATTCAAGATCTTCATTGGTTTGACTTTACCTCACCACTTTGAGTAGGTTAAAACCTTTCTGGGATGCTTTACATCATTTTTTAGGCTGTTAACTATGAATAGAAATGTGAAGCCCATACAGAGAAAGAATGTTATCCCTGCCTCTTTCTCAGATTTCTTTATTTTCCCAGCTTTCCAGCCTCAATAGTGGGGACAGCATGTGTGTGTGTTTGTGTGTTACTGGAAATTGAACCTTAGGGCCTTCACACAGAGCTACATTCCAAATCTACTTTGAAATACAGTTTCACTAATTTGCCCAGGCTGGACTTGAATTTGTAATCCTACTGCCTTGTCCTCCCAAAGCACTGGGATTACAGGTGTGCACCACTGCACCCAACTGTGGACACTATTTTTTAAAGTAAAAGCTAAGAAAATAACAGAACAGATACTTCTCTGGCCTTCTGAGTGACATAGAAATGTTCTGGAATCTACTTAATGCAGATACCATTGTGAAGTGGTTAGCCAGAACACTCCTATCAGTGAATCCAAAGGTCTTGGTGGAGTTGTGACTGAACAACAGCAGAAATAATCTTGAAGGAACTTCATGTCCAAGGCTGACTTAGTCATCACCTGCTGTGACTTTCCATTTCTCTCATGATCCCAGCCATTTGTAATTGTTATACTACTCTAACAGTTAGTAGTTAGCCTAGACTTCTGGAATTAGAGCTGCGCCTCCCTGACTTGGGGTTGAGCGTATATCAGCAGGGATTGTCCTCGCCTCATTCCCAGGAGTCAGTTGCCCACAAACAGAATGCTGAATTTATACTCTTGTCTAAGAAAAATCCTTTTATTGGGAGATTCTTTGAAGTGGGGTTTGGTTTCTGGGTTACTGAATGAATTTACAAGACTGAGAGTACTGAATCCTTAAATAGGCTTCTTGTTCTCTTACCAGCCATAACTATATAATATTATTAATAAGACAGTGAATTAACAATATAGGTTTTTGACCAGTGCTCAGGCATGATTAATTTTGTGGCCCAAATGCACTCCAGCTCTTTTTGCTAACATCTCACCTGAGAACATGTAGTTGTCCAGAGAGACCAAGAGCCTCCCTGTTAATTATGGCAGGAGCCCACAGTCAGTTCTTTATAAGCCCTGAGAAGTATGGAAAGATTAGTTGGATAATCTAGCTTACTATCATCAACCTATGCTGAGGACCTTTGCTTACGGACCTCTTTTATTCCTTCTACATTCCTGGTTCCTGGTTTGGGTCCACCATAGTCCATTCTCTTGTCAGATTTTGGTTGTGAGTCTTGGCAGAAGAAAAAAATTGATTACTCTGTCACGTTCTTTATGCTTAAGGGGAAAGTGGTCATTACCTTTTTTAAGATAAGTGAAATCTAATGAAAAATGGGTAGGTCTTTATGTTAGGCCATATATGGTTCTATAACAAAACATCTAAGCCTGTGTAATTTAAAAAGAACAGAAATTTATCTCTCAGTTCTGGCATCTCGGAAGTCCAAAACAAAGGTGCCATAGACTTAGTGTCTGGTGAGAGCTGTTCTGTGCTTCCTACATTACACCTTATTGCTACACCCTCCACAGGGAAAGAGTGCTGTGTCCTCACATGGTAGAAGGGTTGGAAAGGCAAAATGAGTGAATGAATGAAGGAATGAATGAATGAAAAGACTTAGTTATTTCCCTGTAGCTAGTTTTAAAGTTGCTAATCCCATTCATAGGTGCTTTATCATCATGACTTAATCACTTCCTAAAGTCTCTACCTCTTAATACTATCACCTTGAAATTTAAATTCTACTGTATGAATTTATGGGGGGACACATACATTCAAACTATAACAATCTTATAGAAAGGGATGATCTTGTGAACTTTGGAGCTGGCCCACATGTCAGGCCTAAAGCGAGTATGGATGGAACCAAGAGAGCTATCATTTTCTAGATCCACTGTGAAAGTCAGATTTACTCTATGTTCACACAGAAGAGGTTGGTTGTTAGTGTTGGTCATCTGGCTGCTCTTAGACACACACTTCATTTTCATTACGCCAAAGCAAGTCCTAAAGGGAGATAAGTCATAGGCTTGGAACACGCCATACCTCTGATGAAGTCACAAGATGTGATAGAGGTAGAAATTGTGGGAGTAAACAGGAGAGTTCTGTTCTAGGACCTATGGACCCCAAGAGCATGAAAATCATTATAATACATAGTTTTATAGATATACAATCAAACTTTCCAGAATTAATAATTTTCATTTTTAACCACTTCCCTCTGCCTCCAGGTCGTTCCCTTAAACTGCATTAGCTTTTGGCAAAACGTTTAGTATTTTTCCTGAGAATGTCTTAGTCTAATCTTTAGCAAATATCTTGAAGAAATTCAAGTCGGACAGGCAAGTTTTTGGCATTTTATCAAAGTAGACTGTCTTGGCTGGTTTTTAGATCTCATAGTATTAAATGTGACTTCCTCAAAGAGATCTTTCCTGATCATCTGCTTTAAAATTTATGTCTCCAACCTATATTTTGTAACGTAGTTAAGAAAACATGTTCTAGAGCCAGCTAGCTATTCCCTGGCTTTGTCTTCCACTACCTGTGTTACTCAAGACAAGCTATTTGGCCCCCTCCATAGTTCAGTTTCTTCATCTGCCAAGTAGATACAGTAACAGTATGTACTTCAAGTGGCTGTCATGAGGAGTAGTTACAGTGCATAAAACACTTAGAACAGTTCCTGAGTATCATCATCATCATCTTCATGTGAGCCTAGGTCATATTTTTCATGTCAATAATCATAACTTGAAATCATTGTAGTGTCAGTTTGTTTGGAGCTTTTTGGTCTTTCCTTCACTGTTCTGAAAATGGCATGAGGGCAGAAACTGTTTGTCACGGCTTGGGGTATAACTTTGTGGCGGACCACTCGCCACACCATGTACATGACTCTGGGTTTGTTGCCTGGCACTGCAAAACAAAACTGATTTTCATGTTCATTCTTTCTTCCTCAGTGCCTGGTACACAGCAAGAGCTCAATAAATTCTTACCAAGAGAATGAATGATCATTTAAGGAAATTTCCCTGAACAACTCCGATATTCCAAATCTCATTCCTCCAATCTCCCATTATCAAGGCTTCCAGATCTTTGGCAACCATTTTACCTCAGAGAACATTTGCTATAAACAAAATTCTAGAACACATTCCAGACAGTCTTCCATGACAACCTTTCCTTTTTTCTATTATCTTTGCCTTATCCAGCTATTTCTCTGTAGTTCTACTAATGTGACCCAACTCTTGGTCCAGGCTCAGATCCTGAGGCAATCATCCAAGCCATAACTAAGGCAGGATGATTGAGGATTGAGCTTACATTATAAAAATTAAGAAGTTATAGACACATTAAGCAATTTCCGTGTGTTATTTAAACTGCAAATGTGTACCCCTAGCATAAAGTGTGTTAGAGGTGAACAGTGGATGTTCGTGTGGCCTCCAAGTCATAGATCCTGCTTCCCTGTGCTATCGGTCACAGAAAGCCAGATCTCCTGGCACCGGTGCAGGACTCTACCTGCCCGCATTACCTAGAATCTTCTGCCAACCTGTCTGTCCTTTGCTTCCATGGGACTTGATGAATTCCTTGGACCCATTGCCTCAGATTTCCAGCTGCCACTGCTATGCCAGTCTCTTCCACCTTACAGTGCCTCAGTCTCTGGATTACTCTCTATTCTCAGCAGCCTTCGCCCTTGAGCTCACTTGAGTCATGCTGCTTTGGTATATGCTGTACTAGAATTTGACTTTGAAAGAATTAGTGAGTTAACCTAAAATGTGGGCAAAGTACAGGAAGGTCGAAGTAGACAGCCTTATTTCTTTAAACCACAAATAATAAAAATGATACCTAGTTATTTCCCAACAAAAAGCCTTTGATGACTCCAGTTGCTTTCCGTATAAAGTTCTAATCTTCATTCTAGCGATCAAGGCTCTGCACAGTAGCATCTACCTGCTTTTGTAACCTCAACTCTCACTATCCTGCTATATAAACCTTCTGGGAGATCCTTGAGATTAGAAACTTTCTCTTCTTTAGTAATGTCCTTGAGTTGTATCTGTCACATTGCATAGTGATGCCCAATAAATGCAGCAGCTAAAAATTACCTTTGCTCTGTGCTAGGCATGTAAAAACACAAATCCTCTCACTTTAGAGGCATCATTTCATGAAATCCCACAGTTTACTAAATAGATACTATATTAATTTGCCCAAGATCACTCCCTAGGGAAATGGTAGACCCAAGACATGATTCTGGATCTGTTTAGCCCAGAGCTGGTGCCCTCAATGAATGTACCACAGCACTTCAGTAGTGTTTATAGAATAAATGCTTGAACTGAAGAATATTCTTCATTGTTCCCCCAAAATACAACTTACTGAAACTTATATGCCTTCACAAGCTTTTCTCTTGGTTATATCAATGCTACTCTGATAAATACATCTCCGTATTTGTAGTTCTTCTTTTATGACACCCACAACTAGACTCCAAGCACTCAGAGGGCAGGATCCATATCTCCCACCACTATGTATTAAATATCAAGTGTATGTGAATATCAAGTGTAGGAAATCATTAATATTGCTTGATGGTGTTGACTCAAAAATGAAAACTAAAAAATTAAATTTATGTTCATGGATAATTACAACTGTTTAGTAATTTGGTTTGCATAAAGATTATTGAAAGGGGAAGGTCCTTTTATGTGTAAATATTAGGTACCAGAATGAGAAATTGAGGGAACAGGGAAGAAGTAGGTAATCATCAGCACAACCATGGTTCTTACAAAGAAATATGCCTCAGGGGTTTAATTATCCTTTTATGTCTACCATCTATTTTAGACCAATCTATGGAAACTTCCAGAATGCAGGATTTGTTGCCTAAACTGGACATAATTATTTTGCATCTACAAAGTGATTTACATTTATCTAACTGCTGTGCAATAATTTAAATGTCCACTGGAGACAAACAAAACTGAGCAGGAAACCTGGGAGGGTCTTCAAAGGTTTCCTGATGACCAGGAACTGTCTCTGGTAGGAAATCTTTGGTGAGACTCTATCAAGAGCTCCTTTTCTCAAGAGAGGATCAGATTTCATTGATCTCTATGTTCCAAAGCTGTTCGTGAACCCTGCTGTTCTGGATGTGTGACAGCTATTTATTTCTCAGGGAAAAGGGAACTAAATTAAGCATCTTTATTTTACTCTCCTTGGCTAGAAAAATCTAACACTATATTGGAACAGGTTAATGGTGCACTAAGTAATATTCAGACCTGTGAGTTATAAAGGAAGGGAGGCTTGTACATGAATCTCCTGAAATGTACATGAAAAGATGTGAAATTCAGCATTGTTAATTCTCTTTTGACTCGTGTAGGTGATTGCCTTTGCTGAGGTTTGAATCTGGTGGTTTCACACACTATGAGATGGACCATGCTGCTCTATCAAAAATAAAAACCACACACACACGCACGCGCGTATGTGTGTGTGTGTATAGTTATATATAAAATGCCATAAATTTTTATTCTCTGTACATTAAGAAGAGAGGTCTGGGTAAGATGTCTTCATATACATTGCATTGAAGAAAAACTCTCTTATTTTTTTTTCCAGATTGCCCTGATCTCTGCTGTGGAGCATACAATTTGATTACCTTGCTAGTATTCACTTGCATTGCATAACTAACAAAATTATTAATAGCTATAAAATTATTCAGGTTCTTAAAGACACAGTCACAATTTTCCCTTCAATGGTCTCTCATAGCAGCAAACTGTAGGCTGATTAGAAGTTGCACACTAATTTTAATTTTTGAATTTTTTTTAATCAATTTAATTAAGCCTATTCTTGCTCCCTTCCCTACAGTGGCTCCATGAATTAGAAGAGCTTGCCTGTCTCTCCCACCACACCCTCCATGGATGGAAGAAATCAAATCTGTCTGCCTTTTTCCACTTCTTGTCCTCAGACTTAGTCTATCTTTTCCACTTTGCCGTTTCTCCCTGAATAGCCCTGCTCTTGACCCTGGGCGTGCAATCTGAGAGCTGCGTGGGGGTGGAGTGTGAGGGGGACGTTCTGGAGCTCAGCAGATGGATCTCAAGAGCACAATGATTTACCAGCCCTTCTGTGATTGTTGCCAAAATGTCTTCCTGTTTTCAAAAATGTCTCGCCCCCCACTTCTTTGTTTTGCTCTGCTAGGAGACTGCAGTTCTGATTTTGCTAGGAACCAAATCTGCTGTTTCAAGGAAATGCAGCTGCTTGCTTTAGTGGATGGCTCAAAAGAGGGAATTTTTCTACCCTCCCTCTCCCACCTCCTCTCCATCCCACCCCTATGTAAACTCACTGGCTGGCTCATCATCTCATGAAGTATTGATTTTAGAAGTTGACTATTTGCTTTTGATTACTCGGCTGGGGCTGCAACAAAGTCAGTGATGGATCTCATTTTGTGTTATCATCCTGTCCACTCTTGTTGGCCAGTCTTCCAGAAATGATTGCTTGTTCCCTCAAATGAAACTGCACAGCCAGACAGCAAGGATTTCTGAAGTTCCACCATTTCCCAAGGCAGAGAACATGCAGATTTGCATGGGCCTCAAACTGGGCCTGCTCCCCTAGAAGATGGTTATTTCTCTTACCAACCTATCATTAGGTGTGAGGCTTAATATGATCATTTCTATCTAAGCTGCTGTCTCTGAGTAGGTATTGGCTGGTACTGATGTCACTGCATTTTGTGATGCTTGCTGTAAGAGACCAGCCAAGCTTAGCCCAGCTGGTGTCTTTTTTTTTTTTTTTTTTTAATTTTATTTTAAACCAAGAACATGTATTGGTACATTCTACATACAATGGTCACATTCATTACATTAATTCTGTACCTATACATGATGTATCTTGGTTCTCAGCTGGTGTCTTTTGTGATACAGGACATTCTCCCTACCCTTCTGAACTCCCAGCTTTTAGAAGAAAGGTCATTGGCCCTCCGTGGCCGTTCTGGCTCCAGCTGCAGGCAACAGACACAAATTAATATGCCTTTCTCCCAAGCCCAGTGCATCAATATGCAGACTCTTGGACCCCAAATTGGGATGCTTTCCCAGCTGGCAAGTCATTGTTTTCTTCTCATTCAAAAAAGGTGCGTAATTTCCCTGCTGCTAAAATGATTTTTCTGTCACTTCTGCTCTATCTGTCCCCTTTGTGGTGCTCTCCCTGACTCCTTCTGGGATCTCCCTCTTTCAGTTTACTCTCCACTGCCCCAGGGCTTGTCAACCTGAACAGATACTGTGCATTGCGCTGTTAGTGGCATACATGACATGCCTTTGGTACTTACGTTGTAGCCCAGGTAATGTAACTGCGGCTGTCAAACTTGCAGATCTTCATGTTTATTCGTTTTCTTTCTTTCCTTAAATTGCCATTAGCCAACTAGTAAGTTTCCCAGTGCAGTGAAAAATCAGTTCATGGAGCAGCTGGAACTCCTGGGGAACTATGTAAGGCCTCTCCCGAGTGTGGAAGAGCTTTGGAGGAACTGAGAAATCGAGGCCCTGCCTGGTAACCTAGAGGTAAAGAGTATGAAATAGGTCTGGTGTCTCATCGAGATCATCTTTGCCCAAGGTACCTAGGGAAGCACAAGAGACTGACCCATCTGATTTCATCAAATTAAGTTTTGTGTTCTTTTTCTTACCTCCTCTATGGCACAAAATGCCATAGTGTGGAATTAATACTCTCACCTTGGCTTCAGCATCATATATATCAAAGTTTTAAAAGCTTTGATCTGTGTTTTTTCCAGTCTTCTGGGAATCTCCAAAAACAATTCAGCCTCCTATAAGCCCAGGCAGCCATTCTATAGGGTTGATTTTGTTTTGTTTTGACATTTATTAGTGCACATTTGCAGTACATAATGGTTATATTCACTGTAGGGAATTGGTACACGTACACAACGCATTTCAATTATTTTTCCCCCTTCACTCTACCCTCTTTGTTTCTCCAGCATCAGATTCATCTATTCATAGATCTTATAAAGTTAATTATTATATCAACAGATTGAAAACCAAACTAATAGGCCAAAGAACACATAAAACATGTAACATAATTGTACTAGGTCAAGGTACCCTTTCATATACATTGTCTGTGCTGGATTACAATACCTTTTTTTCCTCTTGATCAGGGGTCTTTCAGTACCCTCAACCATTCCTTTCAGTGATATGTCTGCCACCCTTCTTGCCCCCTTCAACCACTGCAAAAGTAGCAGAAGAGACTGTGAGAGAAGTCTAGGCTGAGATTAAAAGCCAAGCTGCCACCAGGAGGTCTAGTTTAGGGGAGTTACACAAGGTATGAGGTGCCTGGGATCCACCAACTAGGTTACAGGATTAAAGAAATTAGTGGTTGAGGGCACTGAGGGCAAAACAAACACACAAACAAAAACAAAACAAAACAAACAAACAAAAAAATCCCGAAGTTTAGCCTGAGAAAAGCCATCCCTACCCTGCTCATTTTCAATTATCTCCTCTTTTTAACTTTTTCACTCACATTCCAATTGGCTTTTGAGGTTTCTAATTTAGGAATTTTTTTTCCAGTTTTCAAAAGGCATTTCCCCATTTCCTCTTGGGGGCTCTGTGGAATGTCACTCTGGTCCTCCTTGGGATGAGAGAGGTAGCAATGGGAAGGGCGGGTAAGATTTGGTCAGAGTGCTTTTGGAGGGATAACTATCTGTTTTCAAAAGTGGTGGTGGTGGGGAACAATAACAATTGGGATAAAGCTGCACCTATCAAACTGGCACTTGGAACTCACATGAAAATACTGAGGCAATAATGCTAAGAGCCCAAATGGTACTGTCAAACATCACAGGCGATCACCACAGGGTAGTACAGAAGGTGTTAGAGAGCAGGGTCATTTATTGAAATGTATCTGCTGATTTAGCCTTTGCTAATTAAATGGTCCCCATGATGTGTGTTTACTTAGGGGCAGTTATGAGTTTGGCAGCAGCAGGGGTTTGGTTTTGCAGGAAATAGCATTCCTAAAGAGGGGATAAGGCATGGTGGGAGTTTGGACATAACTTGTTCAGGGATTCTTGCCTTGTAAAAACTGGAACCCACTTGGATGGATTAATAGCTTTCTCAACCTCTTTTTCCCCACCGCCCCCCCCACCTCTCATGCAGGGGTCAGGGCCACAGTGAACAATTTTAGCACTTAAGCGACACACTTTATCTCCTTTTTTATCTGCCAAAAGTCCTTGCCATCACTGTTATCTTCTGTCACAGGGTGGGAATGGGTGTGGGACTTGGCAGGAAGACAGAGGAAAAAGTGCAATGGACCTCCAAGACTTTTTTGGCTTCCTTCTCTAGTCTTCCTGGTGTTTCAGAAGAGTCAGAAACAGCATCCTGGATGGCAGAAACTGTGCCCGCCACTGCCCAGGCGGTCTGTATTCCTGCTCTTGATGACGCTCCTTGTGCTGCCTGTGACAGTAGGGGAAGGCGTTTGTGGGTAACTAGAAATTAGGCAATCTCTTTGGGCAAAAGAGATTAGAATTTCAAAAAGCTGTCAACATGATATACCTCATACGGTTTCTTCTCAAGAACTATTTATGATATATAGAATTACGTGCTGTTATTAAATCTGTTAACTGGATTTTAATCTTCACAAGGGCAAGGTCCATGTTAGAAAAATTCTTCGTCCATAATACAATGCTGGGCACGTAGCCAGCACTTGTTGATTTCACAAGGGAAGTGGTTGAATCTTGTGTAATGAGATCATTTTGGCAAATCAGTGAACTGCTCTGCAACTCTTCTTCCACATCTGCAAAGTGTCTTTACCTCCCAGGGATATTGTAAAGATTAAATAAGATGATGGTTTTAAGAATGACACTTGCCGGTTTTGTTTATTATTCAATTCTCTGTACTCTACCTATTGTAACTTATGTGAGGAGATCAAATCTGCAGGCAGGACAGTCTGATTTTTGCTAGTTTTTTTTTTCTTTTTAAAATTTTTTATTAGTACATGTTTGCAGTTCATGCAGTTTACAACCATCTTAGGGAGTGGTGACACATACATACCACAGCTTTCTTTTTTTTTTAATCCCTTTCCCCTTCCCTCTCCCATTTCTCCTATCCTATTTTTGATTCTTGTTGATATTATTAATCTTAGCTCATGTTATGGCTGTATACTATTTAGATTAATTGAGGTTACTAGGTTCCTGTCCATGGCCAATCTTTATTCTACTTATTTCTTCTTCCCTAACTTTTCTTTCTAAGAGAATGTTCTCAGGCTGCTGGTCAAATTATTTGGGTGGAATGGAATGCCCAAGTGATGGAACCAAAGGCCAGCTAGAAGGGGATCCACTTTTCTGCAGTGAGAGCAGAGAAAAGAGGAAGAGGAGAAGAGCAGAGGGGGAGATTGGAGTTATTCGAAGGGTGTTCTGTTTAAATAACAAAAACTTTCTTTCTTTCTTTCTTTCTTTCTTTCTTTCTTTCTTTCTTTCTTTCTTTCTTTCTTTCCTTCTTTCTGTTTTTTTTTGGTGCTGGGAATTGAACTCAGGTTTGTGCTTGCTAAGCAAGCACTCCCCAGCCCCACAAAAAACTTTAAAAACACATCTCAAAAACCTCCTTAAATTCATCTTTGCTACGGTCCTTCATATCCTAGTATCTTAGCTTCTACCAACAATTTTGACCTTTCTGAACTAAACCTATATTTACCAATGTTGGGACAGCAAGAGTTCCCTTACACATTTGGTTTGGTTTCAAGGTAAGGATTTCTTCTATAGAATTCAGTACTACTTTAATGGCATAGATGAAATTCAAAAGACAAAATGACAATCTCTTTACCAGTTTTGATTCCAGCCTCAGTGGCTCAAGGGGCTACCTTGGCCTGGAGATCTAAGGCCTGCAGTGCTCACACCATAGTCTGTACTCAGGCGCCTAGTTTATCCACAGCTTTTGGGTAAAAATACTGAGGATGGTCACTAGATGTCCCTCTTGTGTCTCGAAAGAAGCTGAGGAGCCCGACTCTGTTCAGGATTGAAATAAAGGAAGTTTCTTTTTGTGTTTATTATCTACATGCAGAACGGTTTTATTCAGTTAGTTAATAAATTCCCGATAACAAAGACTTTTTGACCACTCATTTAGCTAGTAGTATCGTTGCAGTACAATGATTAACTATGCTTATTAGAAAAAAAATATTCTGAGAGTGACCCGCGTTAGGATTACCAGCATAAATAGAATGGGGAAAGGAAGAATTATTGTGCGTGTGGTGGGGGTGTGACTGTCACTTTGAGCTTGGGCGGGGGGAGGTAATGGCAAAGAAGGAAAGCAGATGCATACACCCCTGCCTCACTCAGAATCTGGCTTCTGTAAAAACGATTTGGTGGCTGGAAGTACTTGGGTTCTCTGCTTGGAAAAGGGGGGTGCCTGGAGTGTGAGCGGTGAGCAGAAAGCAGAGAAAATGATGCCATCGCCTTAGTGAAGAGTGTTGTCTTTGCAAATGCAGAACATGCCTTTACAATGTGATTGCAATTACAAAGGTAATGACATTCTACATGAATTGAATTCTCCTATTTATCTTTAAAAGACAGCAGAATATAGACATTCTATTAGCACTCCCTAAGGTAAGAGGTCCGCAGTCTTATCTTGTTGTGTGCATCTTTTCAGATGCCATGGCAATGTTAATCATTTTACCTGAGTAATTCTTCCATTTCTCCATACCTGGGGGATTGTTAATGGCTGAGACTACTTCTCAGACTCTGCTCCCGCTCAATCAAGCCATGGAGGCGCCAGTTTACTTCTATTGATCAGTGGGTTCCTGACAGCCTTCGCCACAAGGAAGCAGCATCATCCTTTTTTAACTTAAAGGGGAACAGAGCGTCTTAAAGTTTATAGCTAAAAGCTTCTAAGCATAGCATACAAACATTTTAACATGCTGCTAATTGTTCTGTTTAAATAGTCCAAGCAATATTTTAGAAAGCTGCCAAACGCTGAACTCACATCCCGTGATCAGATAGCAAACCCTTTTCAAATGCCTTTTTAGGCCTTTTTAATTAGACTGAGATGCACTTCATTCCCATTCCTTGACATCAAAGGTAAATAACTGTGTTATATCAAATGGAGCCCACGAAGTGCACCCGCGTTGCCTGCCCTATTGTCGTTTTCCTCCACTCCCCACTGCTTGCCTATTTCTCCATCGTGTTTGCAGAAAACCCTGCGGGCCACGGGGTTCCCTTGAGTCACCTTCTCTGGCTTCCACCCACAGCTCTTAATGATAAAAATTCAAGGATATTCATTGCAGAAGCCTCGATTTTCTCCCTGATGTTCTGGGCTGAATTGCATTCTAATGTGGAAGAATGAAAGGACCCCCCACGCGGAGAGCAGATCAGACTCCAGGCGCTCTCGACTTGGCCTTGGCTGCACATTCGGAGGGTCGAAATCTCGCTGGTGAAATAATTCCTTTCTCTAGGAGAAAGCTCTCTCTCTCCCCTCCCGCCGCCAAAGTAAAGGCTGCTAAACTGGCTCCCCGTAGCAGGAGAAATTTTTGAACGCTGCTGTGTTGCACTGTGCAAGAAGATGGCAGTTTTGTGAAAATCCATTATGTGCCCAAATGCCTTCTTTCCTTTCCTTGTTTAAAGTTTTTTTTTTTTTTTAAGGGCAAAAGTGAGTCTGGATTTAAGCGAACAGGCTCGGGTCAGTGTCGCTGGGCTAATTATGAGTTTGCTCACTCAAAGCTCAAAAACCTGAGAGCACTCACCCAAGGGAGTTTTACTTTCTCCAGAATTGTGAATTCAGACGCTGCTCTCCCACCCCCAATCTATGATTTAAAATAAATGTTCAGGAGAGGTACTTTTGATTCTTTCCGCCAGTGACCTTAATTAAGAGCCTCAGAAGAGTGTGGGAAGGAGTCCTCCTCTGTCCTCAAGCCGTCTTCTGTCCAGAAGGTAGGCTAAGCCCGATGTCAACCTTGGCTATGCCGGCCTCAGGCTCCCCAGCATTGGCAAACACCGCAGCCACACTGCCACCGCAGACCGAGCAGGGCTGGCTGCCCTCTGGGCCCGCGGCCCCGTGGGAAGGCTGGGGCGCCCAGCTGCCAGGGACCCATGGAGATGTCGCGCCCACCCCACAGCTTCTGCCCCGCTCAGGCTCTTCTGGCTTGGCTTGGAGCGGCGCGGCGGCGTCCGCTTCACTGGCTTTTCTCAAACATGCAGTTTTATAGGGAGCTAAATTATCAAACAGAGTAGAGTGAAGGGCAACAAAATGCGTCCAGGCTCCTTGGAGGCTCAGCCATCTCTCCAGCGTTCCCATTTGATTAACAAGCAACTGAAGAGCGAGCTCAACTGGGTGAGGGGCCCTGTGGTGGGGATCGGGAGAATGCAGTGTCTGCCAGGGAATGGACGGATCGATGGGGGTGACAGTCGTGGTGGATGGCAGCTTTAGCTCTAGACTGAAGCGAAGATGCATGGACTAAGGGCCGGATGAATAAGGCTCACAAGGGGGCTTTCTCCTTCCCTTTCTTCCTTCTACTACCCAAAAATGAGATAATGAGAAGATGAGCAGAGAAGAAAATTAGAAACAGAAATGCAGGGCAGAGAGAGAATATATGAATATTATATTCACGATATGAAGATACGTGATGGAGATAAACACCCCAAGAGAATAAAATGCTCGTCTTTCCTGCAATCTCTGCACACTGTAGAAGCGCATAGTTTTCCCGAGCAAGCTCAGCCGCAGCGCCTGCACATCCCCTCTCCGCTTCACCCTGACCTCTTTCTCCTGCCTATTCTGCCCGTCCGGCCTCCAAAGACTCGGGCTAGCCTCTGCGAGCCGGGGTACAGCTCTGTCCCGCCTGTGTGTAAGTTTCAGCCTGGCCCCGCCCCTCTTCACCCCCCCTCCGCGCTTTGGTCCCGCCCCAAGACCCGAGCCCTCTGGGCGGCTCGCTGATTGGCCAGCGCCTGGCGTAGCTGGGCTCGGCAGCTACGGCTCTCTTCGGCTCTCTCCAGACTCCACAGCCAGTAGTTTGCGGCATCGGGAGGAGCAGCAGCAGCAGTAGCAGTGGCGGTTGGTGCAGGGGGGAGACGGACGAGCTAGCGCAGACGGCAGCAGAGCTCTCGCGCACCACGCCTGGCTTGCCCGGGGGGCACTGGCAACCGAGTCCCTAACCCGGCGCAGGCCATTGGCGCGTCGTCTCCGCAGCATTCCAGCTAAACGGCTTCGTCCGAGATCCGAAACCTCCCACCCAAAACCCATCTCTTCCTACTGGCTCATACTCCACATTCACACACCCCACACCACACTTTCACTCTTTCTCTCACACATTCGCACACAGCCCGGCACGGAGAACAGGAGAGACCTTCCGAGCACTCCAGCGCCCGGGAGGGGAGGGAGCCCAAGGCAGCGCAGCCAGCGCCTCTCCGGGAGGATGGAATCAAGACGCTCCCGCAAGTAAACTTTGGCGGTGACAGAACCGTCCATCGTGGCAGCTGCTGAGGCGGATCCCAGCGACATGCGGTTGAGCTAGGAGGTCTTCCTACCGTGGCGGCGGCAGCGGCGGCGGCCCTTGGAGCTACACCCCAGCCCAAACGAGGGAGGCGGAGAAGCCCCCGGTACCCGCGGCTGCAGCCCCGCCTCTCCTGGCCGGTACTGTTGTCGGTTTCCTTCCTTCCTCCCCATCCCCTCTTCCCCTCCCCGACTGGGCCGTTGGAAAGATCCGGACTTTGATTTTTCTTGAACAAATTGCCATCTCCCCGTTTTCACAAACTTGATGTGGCTCTGGGCTGTGTCGGTAACTTCGATTTCCGAGACAAAAACGCCCACAGCCCCTCAAGTGCTCTGTGTGTGTGTGTGTGCGTGTGCGTGTGCGTGTGTGTTGTGTGCGTGGGGGGATCCGTGACCACCTCGAACCCTGGACAGACTCGCCCCACAGCCCTCCGACGCTAACCTCAGGGCGAGGGAGCGCGATCTTGCAGCGGCAGCCTCTCTCCCCTCCCCCCTCTTCTGCCGGCCCCGGGACCGCCAACCGGCTACGCCAGATCCCTGAGCGCCCGAGGCGCTTGCCAGCAACTCTGACTCCCGCCTGTGATACCCCCTTTCCCCAGTAGGCCTGGAAGAAGCCAGTGTGGCCCCCTCGGACCCCTCAGGGTGCGTTCCAGGCGGGTCATCTCTCCGCAGTGAGCCAGGAGCGCTTGGACGGGGGGAGGTCCTTGCGCATGCCAGGTGCACAGACAACGCGCTCACCAGCCCAAGTGCGGGTGTGCTGCGGTGGGTCGGGCAGTGCCTGAAAGACTTCGCCCCCACCGCCCTTCCTGTCTTCTCCTCCAGTGCTGTCTTGACTCAGCCGCTTGTCGTCTGGGGCGCGCAGACGCCGCCCGATCCGCAGCCCTGCGCCGCTGCGGCCAGTCGCGCCTGGCTAACTTTAAAGGGGGAAAACTGAGTAGCCGGGCTGGAGGGAGGGGGCTCGGGGCCGCGCGGCGCTCCCTCGGCCCCTCGGAGCCCCCGGGCCCCCAGCGAGCCCCCGCCAAGCCCACCGAAATCTCAGCCTTGGAGCCGGCGCGGGTATACCCCCCGCGCCGCCGGGCCGCCCTGGGCGGGACTCATCCCGCGGCCTCCGGGGCTAAGGGGCGCGCGCAACAGGCGGCCCGAGACGGCAGGAAGCTGGAGCGCCGGCGGCGTCGGTCTCGGAGGGGTGTGGAGAGGCGAGGCCAGGCAGAGCCTCGCGCGGCTATGGAGTCTCTCTTGCTGCCGGTGCTGCTGCTGTTGGCCGTACTGTGGACGCAAGCGGCCGCCCTCATTAACCTCAAGTATTCAGTAGAAGAGGAGCAGCGCGCCGGGACAGTGATAGCTAACGTGGCCAAGGACGCTCGGGAGGCAGGCTTCGCGCTGGACCCTCGGCAGGCCTCCGCCTTCAGAGTGGTGTCCAACTCAGCTCCACACCTTGTCGACATCAACCCCAGCTCCGGGCTGCTGGTCACCAAGCAGAAGATCGACCGGGACCTACTGTGCCGCCAGAGTCCAAAGTGCATCATCTCGCTTGAGGTCATGTCCAGTTCAATGGAGATCTGTGTGATTAAGGTGGAGATCAAGGACCTGAACGACAATGCACCTAGTTTTCCGGCAGCACAGATTGAGCTGGAGATCTCGGAGGCGGCCAGCCCCGGCACGCGTATCCCGCTGGACAGCGCCTATGATCCGGACTCAGGAAGCTTTGGAGTGCAGACCTATGAGCTCACGCCCAACGAGCTGTTCGGTCTAGAGATCAAGACGCGGGGCGACGGATCTCGCTTTGCTGAACTAGTGGTGGAGAAGAGCCTGGATCGAGAGACACAGTCACATTACAGCTTTCGTATCACTGCTCTTGACGGCGGGGACCCTCCGCATCTGGGCACTGTTGGCCTCAGCATCAAGGTGACAGACTCCAATGACAACAACCCTGTGTTTGGGGAGTCTACCTACGCGGTGAGCGTGCCTGAGAACTCACCTCCCAACACACCTGTCATCCACCTCAATGCTAGTGACCCCGACGAGGGCACCAATGGCCAAGTTGTCTACTCTTTCTATGGCTATGTCAACGACCGAACGCGTGAGCTCTTCCAGATCGACCCACACAGTGGCCTGGTTACTGTCACTGGCGCCTTAGACTATGAAGAGGGCCGCGTGTACGAACTGGACGTGCAGGCCAAGGACCTGGGACCCAACTCTATACCAGCACACTGCAAAGTCACCGTCAGCGTGCTGGATACTAATGACAACCCGCCGATTATCAACCTACTGTCTGTCAATAGTGAGCTGGTGGAGGTGAGCGAGAGCGCCCCCCCGGGCTATGTGATTGCCCTGGTTCGTGTGTCTGATCGCGACTCGGGCCTCAATGGACGTGTGCAGTGCCGTTTGCTGGGCAACGTACCCTTTCGGCTGCAGGAGTATGAAAGCTTTTCCACTATCCTGGTGGATGGGCGGCTGGATCGAGAGCAGCACGACCAATACAACCTTACCATTCAGGCGCGCGACAGTGGGGTGCCCATGCTGCAAAGTGCCAAGTCCTTTACTGTGCGCATCACTGACGAGAACGACAACCACCCACACTTCTCTAAGCCCTACTACCAGGTCATTGTGCAGGAGAACAATACCCCAGGCGCCTACCTGCTCTCTGTGTCAGCCCGTGACCCAGACCTCGGTCTCAATGGCAGTGTGTCCTATCAGATAGTGCCATCTCAGGTTCGGGACATGCCTGTTTTCACCTATGTCTCCATCAATCCCAACTCTGGCGATATCTATGCTCTGCGGTCTTTCAACCACGAGCAGACCAAGGCATTCGAATTCAAGGTGCTGGCCAAGGACGGCGGCCTCCCCTCCCTGCAAAGCAACGCCACAGTGCGAGTGATCATCCTCGACGTCAATGACAATACCCCGGTCATCACCGCCCCACCTCTGATTAATGGAACTGCCGAGGTCTACATTCCCCGAAACTCAGGCATAGGCTACCTGGTGACGGTCGTTAAGGCAGAAGACTATGACGAGGGCGAGAATGGCCGAGTCACCTATGATATGACTGAGGGTGACCGTGGCTTTTTTGAAATAGACCAGATCAATGGCGAAGTCAGAACCACGCGAACCTTCGGTGAGAGTTCCAAGGCTTCCTATGAGCTTATCGTGGTGGCCCACGATCATGGCAAAACATCTCTCTCCGCCTCTGCGCTGGTCCTAATCTACCTGTCCCCGGCCCTCGATGCCCAAGAGTCAATGGGCTCGGTGAACCTATCCCTGATTTTCATTATCGCCCTGGGCTCCATTGCGGGCATACTCTTTGTTACTATGATCTTCGTGGCAATCAAGTGCAAGCGAGACAACAAAGAGATCCGAACCTACAACTGCAGGTAAAGCCAACTTTTCTTTCCTTCTTTGTCTTCTAAGAGTAAGGTGTGTCTGTCTGTCTCCCTGTGAAACCCCAGGGCTGTTGTTACCTAAAGAAATGCATGCAGCTTATTCACAGTGCTTCTTTGTGGAGGGTGAAAAGTTTGTGACAGTACAAGTTGATCAATTCTTTTGATTTGACAATTTGCTGGAAGACAATCATTTACTGTTTGAATGGATTCTGTCGCATAATGATGCTAAACAGTAAAGCAATTATCATTTTAGAATTTGCACAGCTGTCTCCATGAAGTTATGGTAGAAAAAGTAAGGAGGCAGTGAGAGATAGAAGGGAGAGAGGGAGGGAGGGAGGGAGTGCGAGAAGGGGAGAGAGAGAGAGAGAGAGAGAGAGAGAGAGAGAGAGAGAGAGAGAGTCTCAGTATTTTGAAGACAAGTGCTGAAGGGAGAGGGAGTGCTAGCAGCTGCCCTTTGCAGTTGGAGAGATAAAGTCTGGAGAGAGCTTTGGAGTGGGAGTCTAAGATAGGAAACAGACTAGGGAGATGGGGGAACTGGAATGTAAGGAGAAGCGCGGGGGTGGGGTGGGGGTGGGGTTAACGTTTTTTGAGTCTATTCTTGGCTTGTTTTGTATCCAGTCCCCAAACATCTGGCTATATGGAGTGAAATCCTGTCAGGCATCTGCATGTGAGCGAATAGCTGCTTGGTTGGTGTGTGGAGACCAAATATCCCAAAGAGAGACAAGACTTTGCATCCAGATGTTTTAGTAAAAACAGCAATCTTCTGGAGGTGATAGTGCTTTCCTCCAATGTGGCACTGTGCTATGGCATTAAGATCTGGTCTCTACCAGTGGATGTCACTATGGGTTATTTTTTTCTTACGAGTGTGTGCAGGATGTGTATGTGTTGGGAGGGGTGATAAAAGAGTAAAGGAGAGAAGAAAAATGTAGAAACTCAAATGACATGTAGTATTTTTTCAAGATTTCCTGAATTGCATGTTAGAGGATCTTGCTGAAGTCCTTCCTTACAGTTGGATAGAAAAAATAAGTCTAAGAATATCTTGACTCCAGTTTAGAATAACACATATAATTTTTTTCCAGCAGCGTCTCATCAAAATGGTTGAAAAAAAGTTGTTTCTTTACTTTGCTGAAATTGAATGATACTGCTATTTCCAACCAAGGTGTGTGTGTATGTGTGTGTGTGTGTGCACGCGCACGCTTTCAACACACCTACACATGCAGTGTGTCTTTTGTACCATCTGTGCTTGCATGTTAATTAGTCAAAATATGTTCCTGTAGGTCATATTGATATTTGACACCTTCTGAAATGCACACTTCTGTGAATGAGAGCCCCCTGAATATGTAACAGCCATGCAATTATTGTTTCCCTTTTACTATTCTCTGCATTACACAAGTTAGTAGACAAATGCTAACCACACATGAATATCAATCAGGTGCCATAAAAGAGCAGCTGCAATGCCTCATAAATGCTTTAATCCTGTTACTAGTGAAATGGCCATGACTTTTCTTTCCTTCAGCACTGAGTCATTTCAGATGGGAGAAATGGAAATTAATATTGCTTTACCTTTGAAACCTGTGACTGCCAGTGGTGGTTTTTATGGGACAAAAATGCAGGGTCTGTAAAATTTTGTTTATATAGAGATAATGATAGAATGCACGCCTTTAAAGCCATTTTCTCGGTATGAAGTAAATGCATAAATCCCTTTCCTTGATGAAAAAGAAATCAACTTGAAATAAAGATAGTGCAGGCTTTGCCACCTCTTGGTGAGGTAGTATGACTAGGAGTGAGAGCTCTTTCTGAGAGCTTGCCAGGGAGATCATTGAACAGGGAGGAGGAGAACGTTTGAATGGAGAAGTGCAACCCTTAGTGCTCTCAAACTTCACCCAAATGTGTATTGGGTAAAGCACTCTCTTCTCTGTGATGCTTCAGGATTAATGAAGTATAGTTTAATTAATTAATTGGTCAATACAGAAAGGGTGTGCAACGAATGCCTTGGCTGAATAATTGGATGGGGCATTGCCAAACTTGCCCATCATGGTAAACAACATGATCAGGACTTCCCATGTATTTTGGAAACATAGTAGAAAAGAAAATCAACCCTATTTCTGGGGCTTGGGGCATTTTATATGCTCCCAAGCTTCGGTAGTGTCACCTTACCTTCACTGCAAATCTGCTTGGGCACCGAGTGAAAGGGTGAGGGACACTGAGTTACTGAGCTCTATCCTGGGGACAGAGCAAGAATTTGCCTCCGTGGATATGCAACTGCCCCATCTGCTCAGACGTCTTAGGAAGCTAAAGTTCAGGAGAGTATCTTTTTACGTGATTAGGCAGAGGCTTCTTCTTAGGTTCTGCAGAACCTTTTCCTGAAATGCATTCATTTATGAGACTTGCAAGATGGTCTGCAATTGCTGCTTGAATTGGGCTCCCATTTTTGTATTCAGACAATTACCTTTGTCAGTGAAAATACTGGCACAGTCTTTCCCTTGTAAAGATCAACCTATATTATGTATTAACCCTATTGTTTTGCTGATTATTGCCCAGAAATTGAATTTCCAAACAATAATCTGAAATCATTATGTGCAAAGTAATAAATGACACTGAGAATCTGGCTGCATTTTAATGTATTTCTTTTGACAAGTCTTTTAATTCTTGGTATCTTTGAGGCACGTAGCTGGGTCTATGTGAGTGTTAATTAAATTGAGCTCTTTATGTTCCAGTTGCAGCACAGCTGCTTTGTAGGTACACCTGAATGGAGAAGGATGCTGAATGCACTAACCTTTAAATTCCTTTGCAGTAATTGTTTAACCATCACTTGTCTCCTGGGCTGTTTTATAAAAGGACAAAACAGCAAGTGTCTGCATTGCATCTCGGTTTCTCCTATTAGCAAGGAGCAAGACAAAAAGGCAGAGGAGAAAGTGAGCCTAAGGGGAAAGAGGTAAAAAGGCATTTTCCCCCCATTCAAATGGGTCTGGCTATCAGATTTCTCTAGGAGAGGAGGGGTGGAGTGGAAAGTTGAAGGGATCCGGGCTAGGACTGGGAGGAGGGTGTGGAGGAGAGTTGCGGAGATGTCAAAGGGCTGTGTCTAATCTACCCCAGTCCAGAACTGATCACATCAATCATGGAGGATGCAGAGTCAGAGCACTTTCCACATAGCTTGTGCCTGAGGAGCTGGAAAGGGGGTCATTTTTAAAATTTCTCTTTATTTCCTCTTCTGTTAAATTGAGACTTGCTTCTTACTTCACCTAGGAGCTCCTTTGGGTTCCAATAAAGATCCAGATTTAAGCATTTTCAAGCTTTATCTCCCGGAGGCTCAACTTTCCCCATCCCCTCACCCCTGCTGATTAGCCACTCAAAATGAAAAATTCCAAATCCAATGTATAGGAACTTTTTTGGGGGGGAGTGGGAGGTTACTATGTTTAATATGAAAACTTCATGGCCCTCAGCTTGTATTCCCATGTGAAAAGCACAGGGAGAAATCCGATGATGTAATGCACCAGAATAAGGAGCTGGAGCAGAAATGGGGTGCGACCCTCTGGGATGCTTAATGTTTGTTAACCAGTGTATGGTTTAGGAGTGTGTTATGGATTCATGCTGCCTTTTCTGTCACGTAGAATTGCTGAGTACTCCTATGGGCATCAAAAGAAATCAAGTAAGAAGAAAAAAATCAGTAAGAATGACATCCGCCTGGTACCCCGGGATGTGGAAGAGACAGACAAAATGAACGTTGTCAGTTGCTCCTCCCTGACCTCCTCCCTCAACTATTTCGACTACCACCAGCAGACACTGCCCCTGGGTTGCCGACGCTCTGAGAGCACTTTCCTGAACGTGGAGAACCAGAATACCAGAAATACCAGTGCCAACCACATCTACCATCACTCGTTCAACAGCCAGGGCCCCCAGCAACCAGATCTAATCATCAACGGTGTGCCTCTGCCTGAGGTGAGTGCAGACAGGAGCTCTGCGAGGCTTTCTCACACCTCCTGCTTGAGCTACTTGCTACACTGTTCTGCTGCACATCCCCACAGGGTTTGGCGAACTTCTCTGCCTTAGACCCTTTCCATACTTAGGGTTTGCTACCAAGGCTTCTTGTGGGGAAGAGGGTAACCTGATGCATAGGGCTTTTGCCTAGCCTTTTGGTGTTGGGGGCTCTGAACTTGCTTCACCTGTTGCAAAAATAGCATGCTCCGCAGTCAATGGGACCAGTATGCCAGCTAAAGTAGTTTAAAGTGAGTCACTCAGTGGTACTGAAAATAAGCAAAACCCTCTCGTGCTGGGGGAGGGGTTTCATTATGTGAGAGTCAGCCTCATAAATACCCACCTTTGCTTTTCTTTTACCTCCCTTACACCATTTTTCTGTTTGTTAGCATTTTGCTAAGAATATGCATGAGCTGGTTAATGGGAGGCAAACAATATCTAAAAAGGCACTTTGTCACTTTTTTTTCTCAGTTCTGGTACTGTTTAAGAATTGAGGAGGTTGAAGCTGTCACTGATATGAACATTTTAGGAATTAGTTATGTATTTGAGTTAACTCTGTTTTCCTTTACTCTGCGTGAATGTTTTCAAATGTTGGCGTTTTAGAAAAACGCAATGTAGTCCGAAGTTCGATGGCTATTGAAATATTTCAGGGTGATAGGGTGATAAGTGGATGATGGTGGCTGGGTGGAAGGCTACAAATAACAGTTTTCAAGTTTATTTCATTTTTCTATGAATTACTTAAGCCCCTCTTCGGTTGGAAATTTGATGCACTGAGAGTGTATGCTCTTTTCCAGGCCACAAATGAAGAGGATATTGTAAGGTTGGAGAATACTTCCGTATTTATCAAAACACCTTCAAAAGTATTGTCTTGATACACCTAATCAGATCTCTTGATAGAATGCCTTTCAGTAGATTATGAAGGAGAGGTCCAGAGATGCTAAGTGACTTACTGAGACTCACTGAGCAGGTCATCAAGAGAGGAAAGACTGTGTCAGAGGGTTCTGTGTTGCCCAAGGAGTGCTAGTTCAGTGATCCATTCCTACCTTAAAAACAATTCAGCCTGATATACCCAGGTTATCATACATATGTAAAATGGGCTCGTACTATACATATTGATTCCCTAGTTCCTAAAATATAATTTCTACCAGAACTAATGGGACAAACGAGTAATACTTCTACAGAACACTCATAATATTCTGCTGGCAACAAAAACACCAGTATTTTCAGTTTATAACTATGAAGAATGATGTGTTGAAAGTCTGGTATTGTTCCAGGTATGCTCAATTGTAATTATTAATATCCATCCATACTACTGGAACCTAGATCATAGATTACTTGGAGGATTACTTGTGGACCACCAATAATTTAGCAATAGAGACAAAAAATGTGGTGTTCTCTAGTAGAATCACCTCTTGCTATGGAAATTTTCTTAGTCTGTTTCCTCATTCTCAATATGGCTACATCTACCATGCAGTGTTGTTCCAAAGAATATGCTCTTGTGTAATATAAAAGGTCTTATCCATAGGTGCCCCTAAACGATAGATCATTTTATGAGACAGTTGGGGAATTACTATTAGCAATGGCCTGCACACCTGAGTATGTCTCCCTAGGCACCTGTCTTATAAACAAAGAGGAATTTAGGTTGGTTCTATATAGATAAGACTTACAAATGGTGTGGGAGATGATTCAGTCTGGTCATTAAATAGTGGGGGTGATAGATACCAAGGTTGTGGGCCTAATTGCTGATAGTGCTGCTGCTTGGGGCGTTAGACAAAAATATTGAATCCCGAGCACATGGTGATCATTTATGCTATCAGTTCAAGGCACTAGAAAAATGTGAGCCCCAGCTTCTACGAAATACATGGAGGAGGCAGTAGACATATGCCTATGATTTACCTAAGATCTCAATATCGTTCCTGAGATTCCTTTATTGGCAAAATGAACAAAGCATTGCTTCCATTATTTAGAAAAGCTGAAGTCTTGGTTCTGATGCGCTCCTTGACTCACAAAGCCAAATGCTTACCTTGTGTGACAAAATCACACAGATCTGGTATGTACGGCTCAATGGGTCCAAGATAGCATGTACTAACTAGTCAATGTGAGATGAAACTTGTATCTTCAATATGCATTCCTGGAAAATTCAGCCAACAAACTCATTTAGGAAAAGGAGAGAACTACTCATGCTGAGCACAAACAGGCCCATTTAACCTTTATGTTACAAAATTCTGCATGGGAAAAATGACTCTTTTCTTTTTATCCCCTTATATTGGAAACCTTTAAACGTGGACTGAATAGAATACATAGGTCCAGTGAAATCTATAGAAGAGCAGGGACAATTCATTTATTCATTTAACTGATACATGTCAAGAGTCTACTTTTGGAAGACACTGCTCTAGGCTCTAGAGTTACAGTGATGGAAAAGACAACAAATGCATATTCTAATGGAGAGACAAAAATGTAAATAGGTGATTTGCAGTATGGCATGTTAAATGGGTACAGTGGGAGCCCTAGGGTAATAATATCCTGATATATTTCCTATCATTTCTTTAGATTTTTCTTGTTAATTGGTTAGTCCATTTAAGAAAACACATTTATTAAGCAATTATAGCACTGAACGATAAGGTCTATGGTGTGGTAAGTATGCAATTCTATGGAAATTTCTCTATTAAATTATATTATGTTATTTACACTGTCCTTTATGTTATTTCAATAAACCATTTTTCTGTTTGTTTATTAATTCAACCTACTAATATTAATCACACATTTAGAATGTGCCAGAAAGTATGAAATAGCTCAGTATGTTTCAGTACTTGAAACAACTTACTGCTTTCCAGAGATACGAATATAAAACTTATGATCTTTGACCCCGGGTAGCTTACAAGGAAGCATGACAAGTAAACAGGTAGTTTCGACTCAGGATAGCATCTATTTCTTGAGCATATGTTAAGTTCTTACCCTTCAGACTGGGACCAAAGGCTCCTCTGCTGGGTTGCCTTTTGTGACAAGCCCACTCCCTTCATTAACTGCAGAATCATTTATAGGCCTTAGTCGAAATGGTATTTTGAACAAGTGGAGTTACAGCTGCTGAGCTTGCTTACTATGTGCTGCTTCTCCTTCATCCCACTTTGAAGTTTATCGCCATGACATTAGATAAAATCAGTAAGCGTTTTTATAGTCTCCACTGTACTCAGCTATGTAGCAGGTATCATGAGAATTCTAAATAAGTATAAGATGTAACTTCTGCCCTCAGTTGGGAAGCTAAGATTCTAGTTGGGAAGCTAAGATGACCTACACGATTTCACTGGCAAGAAATGTAAGAGTGTTTCTAATGACTGGTTACTTTGCTGGCTCCTTAGTATTCCCTTATCCTTTCATGAAAGTCCTGCCATAATTTTTATGTAAATTTAGTGTTTAATTCTCAAAGTTTGATGGTATTGAATTGAGGGTAGCTTTTTGATTTTATTGCTTTGTTTTTTTCTGGAGATGAGGATTGAACCCAGAGACTGGAGCCCTAAAGGTGACTTTCGTATCGTGTACAAACCTAGCCACATTTGATTGTTCTTAGCTCTAGAAACTAAAGGGAATGTGATTTTGAATGTAGTTTGGTAGGTAAGGTAAAGCAAATGGGGCACTGGTCTATAGAATTGGAATTTAGTTTCTCATATTGTAGAGATAATGATGCAGAGGATTGTATATGATTATGTATTTGTCTTCTGGTGTTGGGTGGTAAGTTCTCTATGTGGATCTTGATGTTTTGTACACAAATTTGAGGAGGCAAAGTGGAGGATGTCATTCCTATTTACAGAGGACTTGTAGAATTAATGATGCCAGGTATCTTTTAAATGTTTTAAATTGGAAGGTGAAATTTACATTCATTGGCATCCTGGTTTACTTAGTTTATAGGCTTTGTGTGTGTATGCAGTGATAATATGCCTGTGTGTGTGTGTGTGTGTGTGTGCATATGCGTGTGTGCACATGTGTGTTCTGCCATGGTCACTCATGTGTCAGCATCATAAGAAGTGATGGTGTCACAGTGAAAGAATTTGCAGAACGAGGTCACATGGAGCAGGCTGAATTCAATGTATCCAGTTGCCTTACAAAAACGCTTAAATGCTTGGTCATCTTAGTTCAAATAATGAAAATAAAACATCATTTAGACTTTGAAGAAAAATAAAGGAAAGAATGAAATAGCTCAGTATGTTTCAGGACCTAAAACAAGGTTTTTTTTTTTTTTGTTGTTGTTTTGTTTTTGTGGTGCCGGGGATCGAACTCAAGCCCTTGTGCTTACAAGGCAAGCACTCTAATCACTGAGCTAAATCCCCAGCCCCAACAAGGTTTTAAAGTTAAGGATTAACATTGATTTGAGTGAAACTCTGGGCTGAGGACAGCGACAAACCTATCAGATGGCAGATGGAGAAAGCACTAGAAAATTAATAGATACAGTGAGGCTCATTTGGATAGTGTAGAGATGATACAAAGTATCACTTTCAGTGAAAACAAATCCATGAATGCTTTCGCAAGCTTGCTTTTAAAAAATTTTAGTTTCCTTATCATTTAAGTCTTACCCTTAAAGGTCAAAAATAACTGTCAAGCTGCAAGAGGAAGTAATGGAAAACAGTGCAGCCTACATCTTTCCAAGCATGCTCACTCCGGTTTTCTTCAAAACTCAAGGTCTCCACTTGTACCAGCAGACATTCTAGGGCCACCCATTGCCTATGTTATATCTTTATTAGCCTGTTTCACATCTAGCTGAGGCAAGGCGTTTCCCAGTGGAGATCAGTTCACAAGATGTCTTCCAGAATAAACCGTTCCTCGTCTCCATGCAACTGCTGCAGAACTGAGTTAGTTTACATTAGTTTGCTAATTTATTATTATCATTCCTTATTGGCAATTAACTGGTTACCTTAGAGATCACCTATCTCCCTATACACCTTCACTAAAGTTGAGCTCAGCCTGAGTGCTTGCTAATGATCCTGAGATTTCTCTCTCTAGGGGGCTGGAGGCAGGACATTTTCCAGAGAGGGCTCAGAGGCACTGGAATTCCTCTTATCAGAAGACCACTTGGTTTCAGTCCCAGTGGCCCTAACTGGTTTTTCTCTGTCAGTCACACAAGGTGGGAGCAGCCACAGACCTATCCTTTTCTAACCTTGCCCCTGCTATGGCCCCTGCTATGGCCTCTGCATACTGGGTCCAGAGACTGGAGCTAGGAGTTCAGGGCATTACTTCTTAGGGATTAGAGGACTACAAAAGGATGAAGTCACCTGCTGGTAAAGCTGAGGTCTTTCACTTAAGGCGCTGCAGTGGATCCGAGGTGTCTGCTTGGAGTTTCAAATGCCGACCCCTCTGCATTTGTGTCTCAGCTTCCAGTTCTTGGGGGAGGCCAAGCTTGGCTGGATAGAGTGTCTCAGATATGAATAAATGAAACCATTTGTGCAACAGCCCTGTTTGTGAGAGGTGGGAGGTTGGCTCTGGAGCAGCCATTTTCCCTCACTGAGAGGAGGCTTGATTTCTTGAGGCGTGACTGGCTGGCCTTTAATGTGAGCCTCATTTACTTCGAACAATTGAGAGGGTTGAAGTGAGTCCCAGAGGATCATTGTTTGAAGAGGGAAATGCTATTCAAATTACATTTCCTCTTTGGTCCTTGTGTAGTTAGGAGTGTTTTAAGGTGTGGGCTGCATAGCGAGGTCACTCAGCTTCCGGTGGGTATACTCAGCCTGCTAATACTGCCCAGTGTTCCCCTCTCAAGGGAACCATGAGGAAGGTATTACAGCTGCAGAGAGAGGTGCTCTGCCGGTTCAGAGAGCCGGGGATCCCACGCAGAAACCTCATTTACTCTCATTTAGCACTTTGCTTACAAATTTTGGTGAAGGCCACAGAGCTTCATAGCATTCCTAGAAGAGCTGTTGGAAAGGACCAGCGTTTTCCACTCTACAGTCACGAACATGGAGTTACAGAAAAGGCAAGTGACTTGCCTAGGCACACGACATTTGTGGTCCAACTAGACTATATGTTGCTTGACGGTTGTTCCTGTGGTGCAGCTTCCAAATTCATTCTGTCACAGAACAGAAAACCTGACTGGGCTGTCCCAGGAGATATACTATGATGGTAGTTGTTTTCCAGAAAAGATGTGGGGTTGGGAATTAGGCCCCCTGGTAACCACAGTAGTGGTGCTTTGTGTTTAAAGAAATGAGATAGTCAATCCTTTCATAAAGGAGAGGGTGCTTATATAATGTGAATAATCAACTCTTAACTGGTTTCCTTTGTACATGTGGATTTTTGTGTAACTTCTTTGCTTAAAGCAAGGTTCCTTACGTGGAAAGTGGAAAGGATTTGCAAAACCTTTAAAGGTGGGCCAGTTCATTATTCCTGTGGCTGATATCTAGCCCTTGAATTCTCACTGGCTATTTCCTAGGAGAATGTCACTTAATTTAAACAATTGCAATTATTAACAGTTAAAAATATACAGAATCCAGAAAAGACAGATCCATGTCATCCAGATTTAACAAATGTTAACATTTGTTAAAACGTTTGCTCCACATATTAAAAAATAAAATTTACAACTACTCCCTCCCTGTTTCTCTTCCTCTGTTCTTTGTAAGCCAGTGGCTAAAAGAAGAGAAGCCCACCACAAATGTTTCGAGTGCTTTGGTCTTTTCTTCTTGCATTCGTTCCTGAGAAGACATGGCACCCACTTTGCTGTCCCAGGTTCCAAAAGCTCCCCAAGTCAATGAGAGTTTCCCGGATTGGATGGAACATAAGAATTGCTTTGGAAATTTCTCTCAAGAAATCTTTAAATTCAGCCTTTGAGAATGGAGAAAATTGCTTTGCAGGAAAAAAACGAGAGTGAGACAGAGAGATTGACAGACAGGTGTTAGGAGCAGCTACCTCCAGAATTTTGAGCAGACCATTTGAGACTGAAGTAGGCAAGACGTTTTGTGTCAAGCATGTGTTCTCCTTGAGCTCAGCATTCATGGACTAATACCAGGGCTTCTTAATGTCAGATGCTTGAATATTGCCTCTGTGTGCATAGTCTTCTGATGCTCCATTAGGTCTCTGAGTGCCAGGGTGGCCAGTTTTCAACTTCTCCCACTGGGCCCCCATCTGGCCGCTGTTCTGTGGCAAGCTGCTCTCTCTCACTGCCACCCGCCCTGGCCTTGGCGGGCTCTGAGTTTTGGATTTCTTTCACTCCAGATCTGATTTCCAGAGCATGAAGGGCACCTCTTCTCAGATTGTGTGGTTTGTTCTTCTGAACAAAATGGATTCGCTGTGTAAACATGCAGGAAGTTTAATGCAAAGGTCGGAGCACTTTTAGGGGAGTGTGCATGTGGTGGAGGCAGAGAAAAGCAACATCTGCTTCTCACACATGCTTCCCTGCCTTTTTGACAGAGCCTTTGCAGGCCAGGCTGATTGCACACATGCCTATGATTTTATATCTTCAGACACCCTCTCCTCAGTCTTCGATACACTGCTTGTTGTCTCTTTGATGAAATGTTCATAATCCTAATCGCAGCCGGGTACAATTTCCCAAATGTGAGGCCAGGGCATCCTGATTTGATGAAGCCCAAGGGTAGATCTCCCTGGGACTATTTTTAATTGAGAGCTCTGAGTAGAAAGCAGCCAAATAATTATTGCTATGTGTAAAGCCCAGCTAAATAATATCTTATAGTGAATATTTTTAATACATTGGAAATTAGTTTCTCAGGCATAGTTTTTCCTTTAGTCTTTTTTGGACCTAATTTTGTTTCAAGACCTCCTCTTTCTTTTAAGTTCACTTGGCTTGAGGAAGTCTGGTTTGGATTGCCTATGTGTGTGGTCATTTGCTTTAAGACCTTTGCTGAGTGAGATGAATGAACAGCAAGACTATGTCAGACCGCATTCAGGGGGATTGGCTTAACCTTTGTGAATTTTTTTTAACAACTCAAATGTCTGCAGCCTAACATTCATATTTGAAATGTGAAATGCGTGAGGGAGGCAGGGCTCTGGAAATGCGTATGGCTACAGGTGATAGTGAACAGATAGTTGGAAAACTAAACCCCTCCTCTATGTTACAGGTACAGAGGCCGTGGTGACAAGATGGGCACATTACACTTATATGCCTGACAAAATTGCCTATAATTTTGCTGTATTGATCATTTCTTTAACTGATGCATTTCCATTTTCTCAAGTACAGGCTCTTGAGTGATGGAATATGCACATGGTAATGTTTATTGATAAACAGCTTAGGGGAGAGAGCATGATATTATATTAAATAATGCTTTTTCATAGTGAGATTTTGCCTGATTTTTAAATTACAAAACCATATATGATAGTCATGGCTTTTTTGGAACGAGTTTCCCCTGTTCGAGATGAAGCACCAATTTTCTTTGTGGCTTATGAGCTTGCTAACGTGATGTGTCTCCTTACTTCTGGTCGCTCTTTCTTATTTTGCCTCTACCAGCAATTCTTTAAAAATGGAAGACGGGCTATGCTTTGTTGCAGTAAAACATATGGTAAGGAAATGCTTGGAATGGGAAGAAAACAAAAAACTGCTTTTGTGTAAACTACGTCGTGTGGTAATCTGATGGAACAAAGTCATGTAAAGTTGATAAGCTGTAAAAGCCATGACACTGGGCATTACTGGAATAATCTGGAGGCATGGTCTTTCTACATGTGTCTGTCAGGTGGCCTCAAGAAGAAAATGGTGCCCTCCTGGAAAATAGAGAAAAACCTGGAATTGCAAAGGTTTGTGGCTGTGCATGGTATGGTATTAAGAAACATGAGATCAGAAAATGTGTGTGATTCTTGCAACACTTTGATCTCCTCACTCTTTGAGCCTAGCAGACTCCATCAGGACAGCTATCTCTAACGTGTGAAGGACTTGGTGTCACTATATTCCCAAAGATAACAATGTAGAAATCTATAATGCTGGGGTGGGGAAGGAGATCATTAACAAAATAGATGAAACAAAATTAAAAACTTCATAAAAGAAGGGCTTTGGTTTATTGAAACCTATTGTTACTAAGGAAATCAGAATCTAAGACGTAGAGAATTCTGAAAAATTCAAACAGATGACAAATTGCGTCAAACCTGGAAAAATATGTGAAGAAATTGGATCAGAGGATCTTCAGTTTCTCTTCCAGCTCTGAGTGTAATTCTGTGAAATTTTGCAGTATTTGTTTGAAGGACTTCATATAGCTGAGTGCTTTAAGATTTGAGCCCATGAGGCGATATGGTTGCTTTGTAGGTGGTACTGAGGGCAAGGAGCTCAGCTATGGCAGATGACACAACAGGTATGTAGCCCTTGAGCTTTTAAATGAGGCCAGCCTAGGCTGTGTGTAATATCCGTTGTGAGTGTCTATGTCAAGACTCAGGAACTTCTTCATTCAAATGTCTTCCCGTCTAATGTGAGTTCTGGCATAAAGGCAGCAATGAGCATGCTAACCTTGTTTGTTGTTCTGTACTTCTCGGGGTGAACAGGGGATACACTCCTTTTGCCTGGCAAACTAGACCATTTAGGAGAACACAAATTCACTTAAATACAAATTATGTTGATTATCACACTACCTAAAAATTCACAGACCTAGAAGTCACTAAGATCTTCTATTTAAGTCAGGTATTCTTGAGAACTGTTTTGTGTATCATGATAAATTATCTAACCTTTTATAACATTGAAGTCTAACATTATGGAAATAAGCAGCTTTTTATTCCATTATAAAGCCAGTCTAACCAAATTATGCAACTTCTAATGGAATTGCTTGAAGCTTCCACTTGAATGTTTTCTCATTTTAATACCTTGCAAGAGAGACAAATATTTTAGCTACAATTCATGCTTTACAATGTATTTCAGTGATTGTCATTCTCTTTGTGAAATTTGTTGGCCCAAGAGGCGGTTCAGCATGGCTTTGCTCATTTTGCTGTTTGTTATAGATTATCAGCGAAGAGCCAGAATTCAATAAAAATGTATTTTTGTTGTCGTTAGTTTTAATTTCAGACCATAGGAGGAGGCTAACCGAGCCTTACAGAATCAATGTGGGACACTTGGGGTTTTACTTGAGACAAAAATGAGGTAGATTTTCTTCTAAACTGGATTTCATTCTGAATTATTGAACTCAATGCATGTTGAAGGCTGGTGGATTGCATTCAGCACGATTTGGGGGCATTGTGTGCAACAAGGGAGCCGCCTGCTACCTCAGGTGAAGGAAAAGTCAGTGAGTGTAACTTTGGGAAACTCCGTTCTAATGTAAACCAACTTACTAATTATCCAGAGTTTCTGGAGGACTGGGCCATCTCTATGCAATTCCTTCTGTACAGTGTCAGGTGTTTAGTAAGTATCTTTTGATGATCTTGACTACATGATGGTTAGTGTGCCCTACTCTTAGAGAGTAGTCATGAATTCTAGGTAATACCTCGCCCTGTATGATGATTTAGTTCCTGACTTTAGCGAATGGATCTACTGTTTCATAGTTACACTCTTTTCAAAAAATTATGTTAGCTTGAAAATATCCATGTATTCATCTATTCAGATATTGGTAGATCATCATTTATTGACCACACATGGACTCAAACCTGAGAAATATAGGGAAAGTATAAGTAGTACCTACTCCCATATTTTATCTTTTCACTGAGGAGCCAAGATGAAAGGTTAAATATATTTTCTTTATGTCAACAGGGAAAAGAAGTCTAATAAATGGTGCCATGTAATTGGTGGCAATTCGAAAAAAATTATTTTCCATCATGTAGCAAATAAATTCCACATGGCCTAAATAATTAAAGATGAAAATTTGATAAAATTATTAGAAAACAAATAAATATGCTTCAAATTTTGAAATTGACAGGGGCCCTAGAAGCATAAAAACAGTACAAATGAACACAAAGAAAAATACCAATAGCTCTAAATTTACTAATGCCTGTATGTTCCAAAATATCAGAAGCTAAATTAAAAAAAAACACATAAGCTATGCAAATATTTTAAACTTATATGGCATCAAAGAAAGTCTATTCATTTTGAGGGTTTTTTTTTTTTTTGCTTTATTGGGGTTATTTGGCCAATGGAATTCCATATATTTAAGGTTTGCAACTTGATGTTTTTATGTATACGTTGTGAAATAATACCCACAATCAAGCTAATTAACATGTATGATTAGCTTGATTGTGGGTATTCACACATAGTACAACATCACATATAGTTGCCATTTTTTAAATGGTGAGAGCTATGCTTTTCACAAATTTCAAGAATATAAAACAGTATCATTAACTATAGTCACTACACTGCATATTAGACCTCCAGAGCTTATATAACTGAAACTTTGTGCCCTCTCACCAGTATCTTTCCATTTCCTTCACCCACAGCCCTCAGCAACTCTCACTGTACTCTGATTCTATGAAGAACTTATGTTTATTAAAGTACAAATTAATTCTACAAGTATTTATAGAGTCCTTACTGCATACTGGTGACTGCTCAAGATCCTGGGGATACAATAATGAGCAAAGCAATGTCCCTGTTTTCCAGAGTTTACATTTTTATTGGCAGAGACAAATGATAAATAAATATATGAAATCAGGGTTGGGGATTTAGCTCAAGTTGCAGAGTGCTCGCCTAGCAAGCGCAAGGCCCTGAGTTCGATCCCCAGATCCCCCACCCTCCACAAAAAAAGAAATATTAGGTAATGATATGGAAAAAATTAGAAAAGATGAAACATGCATGTCCAGTTGGGAATGAGGATTGTTTTAGGAAAGTGAGCGAATACATCTCAGATCAGGGGACATTTGAGCAATACCCTTAAATATAAAGAACTCTTAAAAGTCTATAAAAACACAAACACCATAATATAAAAGTATAAAATGAATATAAATAGGTTAATTCACAAAAAAACACAAATGGTCAACAGACACCCATTTCAACCTTAGTAATCAAATAATGGCAATAGAATGCCATTATTAATTTTTAATTGTAAAAACTATACATACTTATTACTAAAAAGTCACGCAATGCAAGATTGTATAAAATAGAAGTTAAAAGTCTACACAACTGAGAGGAGAACTAGACAGGGAAAAGGGGGATAAAGAAGAAGGCTGAAAGAAAAGTAAAATGAAAGGCAAAACAATGGAAAAGTGTAAATAAACTTGTTGCAAATAGAGAGGGGTGGGTGAATGGAAGGGAGGGGAGGGGAAGAGGGGGGAAAG
>PVJO010018831.1:0-35705 GCA_004026905.1 Hystrix cristata | reverse complement strand
GGCTTCTTTTGGCGGGCTTGTATAACTGCCTGGCGGGCTTCTTCCTGGAGCCTTGGGGGTGCTGTAAGTTGGAGGTTTTTCTCCTGGAACAAAGAACTTCCCGGCACAGGGTTATAAACAGGGTCATAAAGTGACCACACAAAGAACTTCCCATTTAGTACAAGTTTATCAGTGTGTTGTCTTTTCAGTGCAAGGAAAAAGAAGGCTGCCATTCAGCTGTTCCTAAACAACTTTCCTTCAGGCAATGCTTCTTTGTAGTTTTTTTGACTCTCTTCTCCAAATCTTGGCTTTTTTTTTAAACCTCCCTTGACATGTTTTTCTTAAGGCATTCTTTTAACCTTTGTTGAAACTTGTCCTAAAAGCAATGTTTACTTACCCAAAGATCTTGTTTTACAGAGATAGCAGCTAGCTAAGTGCTCTGACCTACCAGGTGTGTATGAGTCATTACAAAGCAGGAAAGCCTGTTGACCTATTTGCCAACCCTGCCTGCTTCAGAAACAGTTGCAGAGACTAATTATATTAGATGACTGAACTTTTCTGGTAGGGATCTAACCAATAGTTTCTGTTACATTCTTATTGGATTTTGAAATGATGATCCATAAGGATTGACTCCTTGGAAGTATTAGAGAAAGGAGTAATTCAAGCCATCTGTCCCTTAGCAAATGTGCTCACTTTGGTGTTAAAAAGCATTGATCTGACAGCATTCTGAAAACAAGTTATGTAAACCTTTTCAAGCTGATGTGGTATTTGAAATTCTAATAGTCCACAGTCATCAAGCACCAAATACAATGTGCATTTAAGAGTACTCGGAAGAGATTTACATGAATCTATGCCATGGCCTGCAGGGAGCCATGTCTGAACCCAGACTCAGGAACTGAGCGTCCTACTTTCAATTCCTGGATTCTCCACAGCACAGGGCAGCAGAATTGTCAACCAACAGACCAACCCAACTGCAAAAGAGACCAATACCCAGGAGGAGAGTCTTGTTTCAGGACTGAAGTGATGCCCTTCCACAGAGACAGAGTGAGAGACAGCCTTGGAAGATAGGCTTGGAGAGGGTGAGAGTTAAATAGGGATCTCTTGGGATCCCCTGTGGAGCCCAGGCTCAGACCAGGAAGACCACAGGGCCTGTATTCTGTTGGTGGGAGTAATCCTCACAGGGGGTGATCCTGAAGAATGCAGCATTTAGCCTAGTGCTATGTTTGAGCTCTGGCACTGCTGCCAACATCCAGCAGAAATCAGTGCTGTCTTCATTAAAATCAGAGTCCTCTTTGTTTTGGTGAAGGGCTGTTCATGAGTGTTTCTAACCGGTATCAATATCCAGTTGGCATCTAATGCCACTGTTGTCATTGAATTTACTACCATAGACAAAGTAGCAGAGTGGTGGCCAGCAATTGGTTTTCTCTCTGTGCTAATCTCTGGATGGCCCAGGGGGTCATAAACAATACTATGGCTCACTCCCAAATAATAGGGAACTGGGCAAAAGAATTTGCAAACCTCAGGACAAAAAACACACAGAACCAAAAACAAAACAATAACAATGAAAAACCAGACACATACAAAGACAAGACAACAAAATGCCTCTGAAAACTCCAAACTCTCCATAATTGGTACAGGAGGGAATGAGGGTGATACCAGATGGGAGGGGTTTTCTAGATTCTTATTTGCGCAAGCAAAGAATTGAATGGGCGAATTGAGGGCCATAAGAAAATTTATTTAAGTAACAAAAGAAAAGGAAACTGGCTCTGCCACGTGAATGAAATTGCCCCTGTGGGTAGTTAGGAAGCTGAGGGAGAGGGGGGCGTGCTGAGGGACTGAGTCGGAGAAGACAGAGCATGGGCATAGAGGGCAAGAAGGGCAAGAGAACAAGCTTGTGGTACCGTTTCTATTTATCGCGTCTCAGTCTTATGGGAGTTTTCCTGATCCTGTGAGAAGAGGGTGTTTGGATTTCCATCCATAGGCTGATGTTGGTCAGGTCTAGGTCATTTCCTTAGGTCACACCCATCTTGCCAGCCAGCTGGAGCCACGCTGTACTACCTCGAGGGGGGAGGAATCATAAACTACACAGCAGATAGATCTGAAGGATACTGTTGTATCGAGTGCTTGGCAAATTTAAAGAAGTTAAAACTACTGATGTCACAAAACTACTACAGTCACATGCTGACTGTAGTGAAACAAATGGTCAGATAGGTTAGAAAAAAACACTAATAGTTTAGCTCCAGCTAGTGGAGCTAAAGAAAGAGATACAAAGCATGAATGCCCAGCATAGAAAAGAATGTGAGTCCATAAGAAAGTTCCAGGGGTTTGAGATTTAGCTCAGTGGTAGAGCGCTTGCTTAGCAAGGGCAACGCCCTGAGTTTGATCCCCAACACCACCCCCCCCAAAAAGAAAAGAAAGTTTCAAACAAATCCAGGAGATTAAAAACCTGATTGAAAGTATGGGTAGCAGAAGTGACCAATTCTAAGGCAGGGAGTCAGACCTAGAGGGTAGGGCTGTGCTCAGTGATCAGTTAATGAGAGAAACCTATAAAACAACAAGGACACATTAAAAATGGGTCCAACAGCACCTAGATGATTCAAAGAGGTCTAATATAAGAGTAATTGGAATTAGCAAAATATCAAAAGACAGCACCAAGGGCGTAATAAAGCCTGTTTATACAAGTAATAGCAGAAAATTTTCCAGATGTGGAAAAAGAGTTTAACATACAGATAATTGAAGCATATAGAACCCTGAATAGCCATGATGAGGAAAAAAAAAAACCTCCACACCACATAATAATTCAAATACCAGAAATACAACACAAGAACAGAATCTTAAGGGTTGCTAGAGAAAAAGAATGAATCACCTACAAAGGAAAACCTATCGCAATTAGGACAGATTTCTCAACACAAACCTTAAAAGTAAAGAGCATATGGAATGAAGTGTTTCAGGCTCTTAAAACAACTTCCAACCCAGACTGTTACATCCTGCAAAATTATCTTTCAAAATTGATGGAGGGATAGAATATTTCTATGATAAAGAAAACCTAAAGAAATTCATGACCGAAGAAAGCCCGTGGGGGAATTGTGAGCCTAGCTTGTCTTCACAACACAAACAAGAAACAAAAACTGCAAAGCTGACATAACTAGAAAGAGTAGGGAAAAAATCATAAATGAAGAGTCTAAAAACTCTCACTTGACTCCAGGGAAGATAACTGAAGCCATGGACTATTGAGGTTTTATTAACCTATCCAGCTGTGGAGATCAGGATATGTGAACACCTGCTTTATAGGCACCCAAGAAGAGGAATTTTCTGTGTTATTGAACCTTATAAACCCATACAAGTTAGTCATATTTTAACAGCTTCCTAACCACTAATTCAAAAACTATCCAGGCAACCAGTGTTCTCAAGGTAGCTTTTATCTCTCTACAAGAGAGCTCACCTTTCCTTCCCCCTAAATCTTCCATAGATTTGCTTCAATGTCCTACTTATCTTCAGGTTTCTGCTTTTTGCTTGCAGCAACTTATCACATAGACTCATCTTTGCTAAGGTATTACATCACCCAGGAAACAGAGCTCGTTGTTGACTAACTAGGATAAATGTCCCCTGTATTCAAACTGCTTCTCTGAGCTGAATTACTTTCCTTTAAAAGGAGAGTGTATTTTTCATTAAAATGCTTGCGAATCCTTCAGGTTATTAGGATTATGGCAGCCCCATTAAGCAGAACAATAATGATTTATGTAAGAAGTTAAACCAGAACCTTTGTTTAATAAAATGATCTGCAGCCAGTTTCTTAGGTACTATAACCTTTCCTTGAGCCAGTGTCTCTCTGTGATTTAGATCATTTCCTTGCTTTCTTTCCCAGAAGAGTGTTAGTCCTCCTTGAAATTGTTCTTCAGGATTTACAAACTGGAAAGTCTAGCTATGACATTAAAGTCTTTACTGAGAAAGTACCAGGGACTTTTGATCAGGACAGACCTTGGTGAAATTTCCAGGACTACCCTTTATGGGCCTTGTGACATTGGGCAAGTCACTGAACATCCATGATCTTAAGCTTGCTCTACTATGAAAGTGGGTAATAATACCTTGCTGAGAGTTGGGTAAGCAAAAGAAAATACTGATAAATCACTTTGTCAGGCCCACAGTGTCTCCAGCCTCAGATTCATTTGTTGTCTTTCTCCTACTCTGCTCTGTATTACAGATGGGTGCATCCTGGTGTAATGGGGTTCAGAGTTGAAACCAACCCGAGTTCTTGTCTCACAGCACCAAAGAGTGGACTTGAGGAGAAAAGGGTGAAAAGTTGGAAAGCTTTATTAAGAGAGAGCTCCTGAGGAACAGGGGAAGTCCCAAAAGTGGGTTGCTGCTGGAGCTCTTTGTCTACAGGGTTTTATACTGTAAAATCACATTGCAGGTTACCTTGTGTCAAACTGTGATAGAACTGTAAGATTAAAATTAGAGTCACAGAGCTAATATTGATCTAACAGAAAAACAAGGCACGTAGCTTTTGATGCAAAGAACAAAGGGTAGGAGTGAGAATCAGAGTGTTCTGGTCATCTGCCTACATGTTTGTTACATTATTTAAGCTCACTGGACCAAATGGTGCTAATTACAATACAGCTTGGAGCTGCTGTTTATCCCTGGTGAGGCTTGTAGGCCTAGCCATCGTATCCACATCTTAGGGCTGGTTTCCACCTTGACCGCAGGCCTGAATCTATTCTGAATCTATCTTGGGCCCTGTCCATCTCTTCTGTCAGTCTCTGCCTAACTTGGTTTTCTGCACTATCGGCAAGCTGCATCTCCTAGGTCCTCGGCTTCTAGCTGTAGTCAGTCAGTACGTAACACTGGTAGAAGGTCAGAGGCCTGGAAGAGGCACCAGCTGCAGTACTTCCAAGCTTCTTCCCCACTGCAGGTTGCATCTGGCAGCAGCCTGTCTCCTTTATGGCCTTCCTGCTCACCGGGTGTACGTTGATGCCAGCTTCTGCCAGGTGACCTCAGCCCCTGGGCTCTGATAATTCTACTTCCTCTCTGCCCCTCTGGCCTAGCAGTCATAATGCTAAATAATCCTGCTTCAATAATCCCTACCTTGCTTCATTGTTCCCTGTTTGACCTCTCGTCTCACCTGTTACCCATGTAGTCAACTCCATGCTTTAAATTAAATCTGCTTTAAATGCTCAACAAGTTGTTTCCTGTTTCCTCGTTAGTCTGTGACTGATATAAGCACTTAACACAGTAATGGTACATAGTTGGTATTTGGATTTTTAAGACTAAACTTTAAAAAAAGACTAAACTTATACTTAAAGATGATATCATTAAATAAAATAAAGCAGGCAGTACAGTGATAGAAACAGATTATACTCAGAAAGTATTGCAATAGGGGAAAAGAAACCTTTGTTTGATTCTGAATACAATATAGGCAAATGGAGATTTTATAGCCAGGAAGCAGAGTGGGGGATCTGTGGGTGGAAAATTGCTAAGGAGGAACACTGAGGTGGCATACAATCTGATACCGAGGGTGAAGGATGAAAAATCTGACCAGATATTAGGGGTGGGAGGTTTTCTCTAAACAGACTTACTTAACTGGGTAACTCAGGACTGAAAAGGAGGAAGTGAAGTAGCAACACTTAGAGGCTTAGTGGGACCAGACTAAAGTTTAGTCAAGGAGAAAAATCTTAGTCAATATCTAAGTATACTTCACTAATCAATAGAAAGAAGTCTGAATATTATAAATGATATGCATAGCATCCTAATAAAATAGTTTCCAATTCCTGCTCAATGTATCTTTACTCAAAGACAGAACCAAGAATAATAATAACCAGATGGACAGAAACAGCATAAATACTCTTAATTGTTCATATTTACTCTTGATGCTGTGAAAGTTGTCAGAATCAAAATGGAATCTTGTGTCCATCCTAACAAGAACAAGGAGAAGCCAGGAGGTTTGAAGGAAGGTCTCTCACACATGACTGTCTGGTAGTAACTATCACAAAGACTCTGCCCAAAACCACAACCTTGCACAAAGGCCACAGTAACTTTACACAAAATGTACTTCTGCAGGAACTCATCCCAACAACTCTTTGTTCAACTCTAGACTGGGGCCACCTTGTTATTAATCACTGTGGCTAAGGATTATTGTTTCAAAAATATTTCAAAGTATTTTATGTAATTCTTCTCATCTTTGCCTTTAAAAACTTCCCCTTGCCTTACTCTCCTTGAATATGCTCACAGTATACTATAGTATGTGTATTCCCATTACATTGCTATTTTATTCCCAAATATTTACTATTATTCTTTAGAGAAACTCTCTATGGTGGTTGTTTGGTTGACAGGATTACACATCATACTGTATCTCTGAATGGAGCATCTATTTAATTTTAGAATTTCTCTTCTTCATATTACTGAGCAGAACATGTGTTAGTAAACCAGAACTAATTTTCCCTTTGACTGATTAGGATATCTCTCTTTACTTTGCTGGTAGAAACATCCTAGCCAATGGATCATGAATGCAATCAGAATGCTTCATTATCATCCCCACAAAATCCTGCTTTACTTGCTTTAAGCTAATGGCATCAGTCATCAATAAGGAAAGAGATAAACAAACAAATAAACAAACCTAGATATGTAGGAAAAAGAGAAATTATCAAGAGTCTTAATGAAAATCAAGATTCTGGTTCTAAGATTTCTGAAACCCTACCCATTCCTTTTATTGGTGAGATATCATCAAATCCTTATCATAAATTTACCTTTTTGCTTTTGCTAGATTACATTTGATTACTGACATTTGCTAGTAAGTCTCCCAGCTGGGGTATTTCTGAACCCACTCCATCACAGAAGAAAACAAACAAACAAACAAAAAAAACTATTTGTTACTGGTCTCAAAAGAAACAAGATCAAGATGCAAGATAGTGACTGAGGTACATTCTTTATCTCACCAAGCATATTCAAGCAAAGAGAGAAAATCTCTTCCTACCATCACTAATAATTTCACATTTATAAATAATTAAATTACTTGTATATTTGGTAAGGATAAAAGTGAGTCATAATGTGTATGTCTTCAATTTAAATCCAAATTGAAGAACTAGGACAGATGCCCAAAACAATTAAAACTGGTAGAGATGAAGATAATACAGTGCACCTCTTGACACCTAGTAGTGGGTTGCCAAATGAAGCAGTGGGTTGAAAAACAATTTTGCAGGCACTTAAACCTTCTGCAATTAGCTTTAAATTGTTCTTTATTGCTCAGATAACAAGGGCTGTATATTGTTTACTCTTTATTCCCAAAGCCCAGTAAAATTCTTACCTATTTGTAGATTCCAAAAAATGTCTGTTGAAGAAAAACAAACCCAAGATCTTGCTGACCCTCACTGGGCTGGGTCTCAGGGTCCCCGAGGCTGAAATAAGGAATTTAACCCATCCTTTAAAAATAAGTTTGCAGATTCCCTGGCTCCTGTCATGGAAAAAGAATTTTCAAGATGTGTCAGTAAAAGAGGCATGAGGAGGTTTAATGGAGGTAGATATAGAACACACTCAAGAGCAGAATGTGGGTACTCAGAGAATTGAGGCACGTTATAAGTTGAAGTAGGGCACATTTAAAGGCTGTCTTCAAGACAAGAGATCTATGATGTGTATTCTCACTGTCTGACAGGTTACAGTGCAAGCCGTCTGTATGGATATGAAGTGGAGATAAAAGTTAAGACATGCTTTCTCTAGTGCAGCTGGTTTCTGGAGGAACTGGCAGTTTCCAAATGAAAAGGTCCTCTAGTGTCTGAGAATTTACAGGTTATTTTAAAAGGACCTTTAGGCATTTAACACAGTTCTCTATAAGGACAGAAATGGGGAGGGTCATGGGCTAAGGTGGCCTCCAGAAACAGGAAAAGAGCTTGTCTCAAAGCTGCAGTTTTTACTTAATAGTACAGTTATTAAAAATCTCCATTTCCTTCTCTCCTTCCTACGTAGTTTTATTTCTTCTATCCTACCTCAACTCTATTACTTGCTATGGATCAATGTTATTGCCATTATTGCACCTTTAGGCCAAAAAAAATTTGGAAAACTGAAACTGTATTAGGTTTTTTGAGCAGAGGGGATTTAATACAGGGAAATAATTATATGAAGAATGAAAGAGGAAAGGGCACTAGGAGGATTTTGAGGTAAACTGGAGGTAATATCTCCAAGAAGGAAGCATCCTACCATTGCCCCTTGGGGCTGGGGAAAAGTGGGTCAAATTTGGGGTTACACCAGAGGGCCTAAGGAGATGAGGATCAGAATTTTGAAGAGGACTTTTTCCTGATTCTGTCACTGTTGGTATTTCTGAGGCGGCATAATAAGGTCACTTCTAGTACTGCCAAAGCAATCAGGAAACAAAAGCACTACTACCATTGAAGCCCTGTTGATAAAAACTGAAATGAAGTACAGAAGTCATTTTTGTTTGTCCAGTCTCTCCATAGCATGGGCGATCTGCAGGGACACTGGCAGTCACAACGAAGCAGTGGAAGCCAAAGGTCCTGCTTACCATCCTGCTATGCACAAGAGAGTCCTCCACAAAAAACAGTGATGTAATCCAAAAGGTCAAGAGTGCTGAGGTTGAGAAATCTTGCTTTCATGGAAACTCAGTGAAGGCAGATGACAAGGAAGTCTTGGGAGGATAGTTTACAAAGACCTAGCCCACAATATCGTGGTGGACCCTAAAAGACTAGATCTGGAGCTCAGACTACCATGTATGTAAATAATTGCATTAAGCATCTGTCTGAAAAGAGTTTGCTCCTAGAGGCAAAGAAACTGCAAATGTATGTAGACCAAATCGAATATGGTAAGTATGGAAAGATAAGTAGTACAACTAATTTTCCAAAACAAATGTAATGGCTTGCAATGCTTGCAGTGTTAGATTACATGGAATAACAGATAAAATGTGAAGTATAGGCTGGGAAGCAGCATCAGTGGCATACGTAGAACTCACTTTGAAGACTTGTGGGTATTTCAAAATTTTTTAAAGCTGCAGTCATCCTGTGTAGTGCTATATCTGAAGTACAAAGATAGGATATTGTCATTGTTGATCAGGAGAGGTGGGCAGACATTTGCATACCTAAACTTTAGTTGGAGCCATCTAAACATATTAGATCCCATTCCTGAAAATTTCTGTGAGTCTGTTATTCCTCCCACCTCACCTCCTATTATTCCCATATAATAAACTCTCTCAACACTTAAGTGGCTTAAATCAATGACCATTTTATCATCTTTATGGATTCTGAGGATCAGAACTTTAGTCAAGACACAGTACAGATGACCTGTTGCACTTCCACAATGTCTAAGACACAAGGCTGGGGTGATTCAGTGGCTAGAGGATAACATCGTCAAAAGCTTCCTTGACCCACACATTTGGCCCCTGGGCTGTACTGAGCGAACACTGGGATGCTGACTGGACCTTCTACACATGGCTTCTCAATGTGACTCTCAGTCCTGAATTGCTCAGTTCTCACATGGTGTACAGTTTTCCAAGATCAAGGGTTTCTGTGAACCTTGCAGAAGATGAGTCATTTGTTATGGTTCAGCCTGTAAAGTCCCAGTGTCCCTACCACTGTATTCTGTCAGCTGAATTTGTCACAAGCTTGACTTAATTCAAGGGAACAAAGACTCATTTTTTGATGGGGGAGTGGTAAAGTCACTTTGGAAAGAATATAGGGTGGCAGATATTGTTGTTATGTTCTTTTTTTTTTTTTTAACGTATACTTAAACATTTTGACAAAGCAGAAATGAGGTTTTTCCTCACAAGAAGAGTCAAGTGTCCTCCAAATCTGAAGTACACTGTTCAAATTGTAGATCTGGTGCACTGATTCCATTTGTACAATCTTAGACAAATTACTTATTTTTTTCTGGCTGAGGGTTTTTTTTTTTTAAATCTGGCAAATGGATGATTCTTAAAGATTTTAAGAAATGTCAAGTTCTTTGATCTTAATGAATAAATTGGGAATAAGATTAGGTGATAATCTGTTTACATGAATTAAATAAGAAAGATGTTTCTAAGAAAAGGAACATTTGGGAAAAACAAACAAAAACAAGCATCAGATGGGTGAAGAAAATGCTTTGGTTTACAGTCATCACCTATTTATTGCTAAAAAGAGCCTTAGAGATGTTTTCATTAAGTCATTATCTGTATTGCTTACTTTTTCTGTTGCTGGGACAAAATATCAGATGTACATAATTTAAGGGAGGAAAGGTTTATTTTCACTCATGGTCCCAGAGGTTTCAACCCATAGTTGGGTGGCTTGTAAGCAGAAACGTCATGGTGGAAGGGTGTGGCAGAGGAAGTCTGCTTAGTTCCTGGTGGCCAGGAGGCAGGTCAGGGAAACAATGCCAGATGAGAAGGGGCCAGCGATAGAGTCCCCAAATTCACAGCCTGTATCACACCAGACCTATCCAGATATGTGTTCTACTAATCTCCTAGGATGCTGTCAACCAATCACGTTGACATTCAACATAATCATCAATTATCACCTTATAGATAAGGAAACTGAGGTCCAGGGCAGTGAATTTTGACTATGAGAAGAAAATTATTTTTTATGTAAAAAGAATTTACAAGTAAAGATCTTGGATTATTTACATTTGTCTCATGTCAATTTTTGTATTTACTATAAGAAACAAATATCTGAAGAAATTACACATAATCTTCCCTTTGAATGAGTTAGATGTATAGAAATGTATAATTTTTTTGTCTTGGTCTTTTTCAGACCTCTTTGAGGTCTATAAAAGAAATCAATTAAAAATATAAGAATAAGATTTTTGGTTAGACTGCTGTTCCTAAGGATTTAAAAACTCTTCATAGAAAAATGAAAAAGTATATTAAAAATAGAACAAATTTAATGAAACTTTCTTACTGAAAAGTACAATAAACCAAACTTTAAGGCACCTGAATAGGCAATGACTTAAGTCATATTGACCGTTTCTTTTGAAATTTCTTCTTTTTATTATATACCAGTAGCAATGAATAGTCATTTTTAAAAGACAGAAAATAAGAAAGAAAATATGTATTACCCTTTTGTGATACATAACTTGTCAATATTTGAAAAAGGATTTTCATAGCCTTGGCATATTACCAAAATACTATGGTAGTATGAAACAATATAAAAGGAACTATGCTTAAAGCCCATTAATTATAGGAAATGCACTGTGCATTTAAAATTGATATTAAGTAATGATAAATAAGGTGTTACAGGATGCCAGGGGAAAATACATTTCTTTTAAAATACCTGTATCATCTCAATTATGGTCATTTTCAGTTTCATTGGTTAGAAATGCTATGTAAAACAATTGAAGGCAAAAAAAAAATTAGTTTTTCAATGAATTCTTCTGCTTCCCTCTCTCTTCTCCCTTTGTTTCTTCTTTCTTACCAAGTAAAACTTCCAGAAGAAATAATGAATGATTGTTATTTCTACTTTCATGTTTTTCATTTTCCTTTTCATACACTCTCTGCGGCCCACTGAAAAGCTTCTGAGATGAAAATTATATCCTATTTGGCAGTCCAACAGTTTTTTTTTTTTTTCTCAGTCCTCTTCTCCCCATAACCTTTGACTCCGCTGGGAAATCACTTCAAGAAACCCTTTTCTCTCTTGTTTTCTGTGATGCTATTATTTCCTGGTTTCTTCTTACTTCTCTAGCTGTTTATTCTTGGTCTCTTTTGTGAGAATTTTTCTTCTTCTCACTTCTCCCCTTTTCTAAAGTAGACATCTAATGCACATAGCATAAAATTCACTATTTTAACGTGTATGACTCAGTGGTTTTTGGTATATTCATGAGGTTGATGTGTCTCAATCCATTTTCTGTTTACCTGGATTATGAATACCATAGGTGATGTATAAAGCATAAAAGTTTCTTTAGCTCACAGTTCTGGAGACTGAGGAGATTCAAGAGCATGGTGCCAATAGTAGCTGAGGGCCTTCTTGCTAGTTGGTGACATGGCAGAGTTCATCAAATGGCCAGAGTGTCAGAAAGAGTTCATTTTATGACATAGCCACTCCCTCAATCGCTTATTAATACATTAACCTGTGAATGGATATTTCCATTCTTAAGATCAGAACTCTCACAACTCCATCACCTCTTAAAAGACCCAGCTCCAAATGTCATTAACATAGGATATTAGGGATTAAATATCCCATATGAAAACTCTGGGGAGCAGACATTCAAATCATAGTATTGTACAACCATAACCATTATCTATCTCTGGAACATTTTCATCATCCCAAAAAGAAACATTATATGTATTATCAGTCATACCCCATTTCTTTCTTCCTCTATCATCTGGCAACTGCTACTCTACTTTCTGTCTTTATAAATTTGCCTGCAGAGGTACTGCTAAAAATTGTGGGTTCAAATACTGTACACAAGAAAGCTGGAGCCAGTAGTTACCTAACAGTTACGCCTTCTAGAAGGGCTTTTTGCTTTTAGAAAATCATGCATAAGACCATCTTTAATAAGCTCTGTAGCTCTACTTATTTTTGGTAGTGTTGACTCACAAGTGACTCTTTGATGCTCATAAAATTTCCCCCTTAACTGTAAATGCATTTTCTTTTCTGAAGGCCTGTTAGCCATCTGCAGCCTTGTCCCTCAGTGCTGAGGGAGCCCTGAGGGACTGGTCCCTGGTACTGGTCAGTCAGAATGTCTCAATGTTGGAGGAAGTGTGACAGGCATTGGGAGCCAGTGTCATAAAACCCTTTTAGCCAAATTTGAGATTTAGGAAGAGTAGCTCTTAAGCAAAGTTTATCTAGAGTCCATTGCCAAGTCTAATCCCATCTGTTCTGTAGGGAACAGTCTAAAACTTTTTCAAACAATACTTCCAAAGCTTGCAAGCAGATATGAGACAAGCCAATAAGAACAAAGCAAATCCAGTCTGTATAGTGGATTTGAACTAAGAAACATAGTGAGCAAGTGAATTAAAGAAAGGCACTATTTCTGTGGAGCAGGACTGGTTTTGTCTGAAAGGTACATCAAAGAAATATTTAGAACCCTCCTTTTCGGCAAACCAGTATGAATTACCACTCGAGAGAAAGCACATCATTTAATAATGCCAAGACCAAGAATTACAGTTTACTAACACCTTTAGAATTTCTTAGGTACATACCTATTTTCGCTTATAAATTGCACTTCCTCCCACAGACCTCCATTCTCAAAGAAGCAGCATTAGAAGAGATAGTAGGCAGCATATCTCAACTTCAAACCCCTGTGAACGATTTGCATTCTAACAGGGGCCTCCAGATGGGTAACCTGACAGACAGTAGAAATCCACATCCTATATCATGCATGTTGTAGACACCTCCAAGTCCCCATAGAAGTACCCAACTCCCTATCATAAAGCACCTCTCTCTCTCAAGAGCCTACACTCTGTTTCTTTGAGTGTGTACTTTTGAGCTTCTACCTAATAAATTCCTTTATGCCTCTTACTGATACATCCTAAAAGTTCTTTTTCTTCCAAAGGGTGTCAGTGACCTGCATTCTTATTCTATGGCTAGGGTGGGTCTGTAACTCACTCAGCAAAATGAAAATTTAAAAGTTAGATTTTTTTTTTTCTTTTGGGTATAAGCAACTCCTCAAAACTCCCTTCTGCTGAGCACATGAAAACCAGCACCTCCTTTCCTCAGCCCAAAAGAAATGACAGAATATGCAGGTGCCACCAGTCCCAGGAGGCCGGAACCCAGGTTCCTTTCCGTTAAAAAGAGGAGGATGAGCTGAAGATGGCTGGTAGTGATAAAGCATGCTGGGAATCCACATTATCTCTGTGCTCCCCTCCCTTCTGTTCCTTACTATAAAAGAACCTTACCCATCTGTACAATGAAATGATGATTTGAGACAAATAGGCCCCTCTACTTCCTTGGAGCCAGCTCTGAATAAATAATTTTTCCTTTTTACCAAATTATATCGTCTGCTTTGGTTTGGTCAGTGGCAGGCAAACAAACCTAAGTAGATAAATCTAAGTGGCTGGTAGCAGGTCTATATTTCTTATACAGGTGGGAACTTCCTTGGACCCTCCCCAGTAACTATGTGGGGATGCCTGTAACACAACTCAACTTCTGCTGAGTAGAATAACCAAGTAGAAACTGCCAGTCTTCGTAAACCATCCTTGCTCAATAAAGCAGTCATAAGAGCATTCTGGAACACATGAATTCTGAAAAAAAGAGAGAGAGAGGAAAAAGCTTTTCTACTAGACTCTCCTACTAGTCACATACTTTGCAAGGGAGACAGTATTTATTAAAGCTGCCATTGTCATTTCCCTAAAGTCTTACCTGTACTAGTACTGGTATATATTCGGGTTCAATATTGGGATAATAGCATGCTTAACTGAAGTTTTCCAAATGTTTCTGTTGCACTGTCTTCATAGCAAACAAGTTATTGAAAGAGTGAAGAGTTGGGGGTAATGAAAAACCTGAGTATAGTATGCTACCATATTAGGATGAAAATTTTCATGGACTGCCTTTCCATTTGAAATGAGGTAGCATCTATTTATTGTTTGCCACTCTACAGGAAAGTCATGTGTTTACTGTAATTCAACAAATATGGCATATGAGAATTTAACCAATGTCTGACAAAATACTGCCTCGCAGGACCCTGTCTGCTAATAGTAAAAGCAGTCTTCACATTGATTATGGTTGCATAATGTTTATGAGAAACTAAACAATTTAAAATTTTAAATAGAAGAATGCCCAGCCAGTGCTATATTAATACGTGTACCACATTTTCTCAGTGTTCAACTGACTCTGATTCCCAAGAGTCTTTAGGGCCATAAAAGAACTCAAAAATTTTTAATTAAACTTCCTGTATGCACCTCAGTCTTCCTTGTAATCTTTGTGAAATTGAAAATACTCTTTTTAAAGTCAAACAGTTAAAGTATAATTCTGATTGGCTAACACAAGCAAAATGCATGTTAACCGTTTTGAAAACAACTTTATCTTTTAAACATTTGTTTAAGTCATATGGACTTTAAGGCATTTGGGCTTCTTCTTTCTTAGTTACCAGATGTGTTTATTTCAAATTAATCTGGGGCCGCTTAAATTTACAAACACAAGTACACACATATACTATATATATGTATATGTATATGCGTATATATATATAATATTCATGCAAATGTACATGAAACATAAGCTTGGATTTATCATTTACCAGCTTTTAGCAAGTTGTACTATGGGCCCGATTTTCCTTTTTACAGTCACAAGTAATAGTTAATGCTAATTTTGCATATCTGAAGGTAAAATTCCGGATTGTAGTAAAAGAAGAAATTTACATTTTAAGAGATTGTTGCCCATTTAATCTGAGCTTGAATTTCCTGATTTTTTTCCTCTTTATGCCCTAACATATCAAATGCCTTAGTCAATTTAAAAAAATTCTTGCCCCAGTTTTTAAGACATGTCCCATTGTATGAAAATTTAGACATAGCTTGACAAAAGTTTACATATCTTATCCTGGCTCTATTGTTCAAGGCCATATAATTCTTGCCACTAAGAAGAACACAAAGTCAAGCCATGCGTAGCTAAGTTTTCTCATTTCTCTAGTTGAGGATTGGAGATTGCAGGGGAAGGAAAAAAAAAATCAATTGCTAACAAACAAAGTTTTGGCAAATATTTTGAAACAGCCAGTTTAGAATGAACCAAGGACTATTAGAAAAAGTGAAAGGAACAGAGTGTAATTTGAGTTATATGGGCCATAGTGTATCACAATAAAATCAAAGTCACAGGTAGCCAACACATTTGTAAGGAGCTACAAAGTAGCACAAGCACATTACATTCCTGAACAAATCACAGTGGAGCTCTCCAAACACACCCCAGTGTCTCCATCCTCTTAGAAGTTTATTTTATTTTATTTTTGAGAAAAGGTCTTATTATGTAGTTCAGGCTGGCTTTGAACATACTATATAGACCAGACTGGGCTCAAACTTGTGACAATCATCCTGCCTCAGCCTCCAAATGCTGGGATTACAGGTGTGCACCACCACACCTAGCTTTAGAAGTCTCTTAATACACTCTCCTGTCAGACAAACAGTTCAAGAACCTTGGCTTGTGAAAAAGTCTTTGAACAGCTCAAAGCGTAAAATGGCTTACATAAGTCTGCAGATTATTTTGTAAGAACTCCCAAAGGAAAGAAAAGGAAGGATGAGACCTAGTGTCTCGGCAGGATGGATTTAAACACTCAACTAAATATACCTTAGTGAGTATTGTCCTGTCTCCAAATAGGAAGCTCCCTGGCCAAGCTGAGTGCTCTTAGCATGGAGAGTTTGCCTCCCTTACCTTCATATGGTGGAAAACATGCAGCTATCATGGCTCATTCCTCATAGAATCCTGGCAGCAATCCATCTAGTTAACGTGCAGTTTCTAGACAGTACTGATATCCTACTGCCCATCCTAGAATAATGGTGGTTATATGAAGAGAAATATAAAAGAAACCAAAGTAAACCAAACCAAATGAATATTCCAGTCCAACAAAACAAAAACCTGTATATTTGTCCACCTCTGAATCTCTTCTCTCATCCAATTAAGTCCCCCAAAATTACTGGTAGTAAGTCCAAATTGCCCTAAACAGTAGAGGTGCTTGTGTAACCCCAAATAGCATTGCTGAACAATGTAAGAGAAGGTCCAAATGGTGGAGATGGTAGATTCCTGAAGTGCACTTTCTGGAAACCAGCTGGAGCCTATAAGCTCTCCAAATCTTTTTCCAACAAAAGTGTTTATAGATAGCTAATGCCATGAACAGGAAAGGAGGAAGAATTCCTGCATGCAAAAGTGCCCCTGAAGACTGCAGGAATGTCCCTAGAGTACCAGCCAGGGGTTCACTTAGCCACAAATAGTCCCTTTTCCTAAATGTCTGACACATCATCAGCAGGAAACCAGAAGACCCATCCCTCTCAGGAATGGGGATTTAACTCCTGACTGACTCGCCAAAATTGTTACTGGCCACTTAGATCCAGACACATGTTCATTTGCTCATCACTGTCCAAATCAAAGGAGGCCATTTATTTTGGTAAAAGAAAAAAAAAAGGAATTATTTAAAGGTAGCTCAAAGGAGATGAAGGGGCCTAATTACCTAAATCCTTATCTCACTGTGTGCAAGTGTATTGGGGTCTTTATTGCAAGAAACAGTGGGAGAAGGGAGTACAATGAGATGATAGATATGTCCACACTTGGTGCATCCCTTCCTGGAATTGGAACTCTCCCTCAATTGCCTGTGAAAATGAAACAGGAGTTTGACCTCCAGGTGCCAGCATCTACATATTTGGTCCATTCATTTGGGCTGAAGAGAGTTGTGGATGGTCATCTATGCTCTAGGCCTATGGAAGTTTGGAGAAGCCACTTGTTTCTAAAGGGAAAAAATCTAACTTTTAAAGTCCTGTTTTGCCCTGGTGGCTACAGATGGAGAGAGGATGGAGGTCGGGAGGAATGAGATAGCAGGAAGCATTCACACATTCTCATGACCTCTGTCTTGCATTTTTGAATGAATTGTGGTAGTACTTTTTGAAATTGGATAAGAGAGGAGATATGATTCAGAGTTGTTTTCATATGTAGAGTTTGAGATGCTCCTGAGAAAAATCTGGAAAGCGTTTCAAACAGGCAGGTAGGGATTCAAGCCTGAGCTCACAGAAGAGGTCAGAACTAGAAATATAATATGAATATTTTGTATAAGTGGTGTTTAAACAATTTTTAAAAATGGTTTAGGAGAGTTGATTTAAAAATTTAGAATGGACACAGAAGTATTTGGGAAATAGACATAAATAAGGCAATAAGACAGAATATTTGAAGAGGCAGGAGAAAATCTAGAATGTGAGATAGAAGTCTAGAAGCATGGAATATCAAAAATAGTTTCAACAAATTAAGTTAAAAAATAAAATTACATTAACAATCCTGGCCTTTTAGAAGTTCAGTTTGATTATAGGGTGGCTAATAAAAGTGACTCCATTCTGGTTTGGTCTGGTCTGTTGTGTCCTGTAGTGTGAAGAACTGAGTCCACAGTAATGGCCTCCTTTAGGTTCTAATTATCAAGAAAGGGAGAGATTTCATGACCAAAAGCAGAACAGCGTAAGATAGTAACTGAAAACGGCATTTGTCATTTTCAGGGTGGTTGTGAAAGTGGAACATAAAATCAGTGGATTATGGAATTAAGGATATGGGGTTAAAAAGTGGGAACCATAGTTTCTTGAACTTAGCTGACAAAGGAAGGCATGAATGAGACACATAGTGAAGAAGCAGGTGGAATAAAAATATGTAATCCCTAGACTTTGTCAAAATACTTTTCTAAGTAATCATTTATATTTGTTTCACTTTATATAACTGAATCTCCATCTTAGAAAATGAGAATGGACTGCAAATATTTTAGCATCTGAAGTTCAAGTATTATAAAGCTACAAATAGGTCTTTAAGAATACCTGATCCCTGGAGCTGCTGCTTGAAACAAAAATCTTCCATTAATTTTGATCTGCTGTTGGTGTTCATAGAAGCAGAGGTAACTAAGGCTTTGTAAATTAAACATTACTTCTTGAATCTCTTCTTTTACAAATTGCAGGACATGAGTACAAACTCTTCCCTGCTTGAGTTCATTAATCAAAAGTGGGCTGCTATCCTCACCTCCTGCCATGTCTCCAGTGGTCATTGTCTTCTTAAAATATACCTACTATTAAACACAGGCTTCATTTTACAGCAAATACACAACATGCTTGTTTTTCTGGTTTCTTTCTACTGCTCTCCACGGTGTTCAGTTAGTTTCCTTGAGCATTCTATGAGGATTTTGATTTGTGAAGGATGATCTGATCACTACAAATAGAATTGCAGCAGCACAGCTCCAAATCTGCAAGACACTGTTTTCCAACTCAGAGAACTTTTTTATGACATAATTTGCATGGTTTTAGAAGCAGTTTTTGTTAGTGTTTTTATCTAGATCTCCCTCAAAAGCCTCATGTACTCATAGGTGGGGATTTTGGTATATGTGCTGCCGAAGTGAGCACTAGGTGGGGATTTTGGAAAGTGATTAGATTATGGGGTTTATTGCTGACTTGGTACTCTATTAGGGAGTGGTGTCTTGTTGGAAGATGTGGGTAACTGGGGGCATGCCCTGGAAGGGATTATCTCCCTCCTCAGCTCCTCTCTTTTTCTCTCTTTGCTTCTTGCCTGCTATGCCAAAGCAGCTCTTTTCTGCCATATCTCTCTGCCATGCTGTCCTGCCTTGGAGTCAGCTATCACCACTCCTGTTCAATATAGTACTGAAAACATTAGCCAAAGCAATCAGGCAAGAGAAAGAAATAAAAGGGATGTGTAAACTGGGTGTGGTGGCACAAGCCTGTAATTCCAGTACTTGGGAGGCTGAGGCAGGAGGATCACCATGAGTTTAAGGCCCGCCTGACCTATGTAGTGAATTCAAGGCTAGCCTGAATTATGTCGTGAGACCCTGTCTCAAAAAACAAAACAAAAAGGATATGTATAGGGAACAAAGAATATCAAACTATCATTATTTTGCAGACAACATGATCCTTTACATGGAGGCTCCAAAAGATTCCACCAGAAGAGTTCTAGAACTGATAATTTAATTCAGCAATGTAGCAAGATACAAAATCAGTACACAAAAATCAGCAGCATTCCTATGCACTAGTAGTGAACCCACTGAGAAAGAAATTAGGAAAATACCTGTCACAATAGCATCAAGAAAAATTAAATACTTAGAAATTAATCTAATCACGGGACCTCAGTTACACAAGAAATAGCATCAAGAATCAACAAATGGGACTATATTGAATAAAAAAGCTTATGCACAGCGAAGGAGTAACTGTGCAGAAGCACACTACAGAAAGGGGAAAAATTTTGCCAGCTAGTCCTCAGAGAGAAGACTAATATCTAAAACGTATAAAGGACTCAAAAAAATTAGACCCCCTGAAATAAAAGGTAGAGTCAAAAAACGGGCACTTGAATAAATACTTCTCAGAAGACGAAATACAAACAGCCAAAAATACCTGAAAAAAAATGCACAACATCTGGCCAATAGAGAAATGCAAATTAAAACAACACTTAGATTCCACCATATTGTAGAGAGAATGATTATCATTAAGAAATCAAATAATCAAAAATGTTGGCAAGGCTGCTGCTGGAAAAAGCAACATTTCTACTTTGTTGATGGGAATATGTACTACTACAATCACTATGGAAATCATGATGCAAGTTCCTCAGAAAGTCAAAACTAGAAATTCTTTTTGACCCAGATATCCTCTTTCTAGGTATCTTCCTAAAAGAGTGGAAAACATCATATTATAGTGATAGACACCTACCCATATTTATAGCACCACAACTTATAATAGTGAAATCTCAGAAGAGGCCTAGATGTCTATCAACAGATGATTGGATAAAGAAAATGTATTTATACATGATGCAGTACTACTTGCCATAAAGGAGAAATTTGAGTCATTTGTAGGAAAATAGATGCATCTTCAGAAAATAATGTAAGGTGAAATAAATCAGACATATAAATTCCAATATTGCATGATTTTTCTTACACAAGAAATCTAAGTGTTAGTAATTTAAGGAGCACAATAAAGGATGGATAATAGAATCAGGCAGATAGATCTTTTGCAAATAGGAAAGATATTTAGAGATGTAGAGAGTGGGAGCAAGACAAGGGAAAAGAGAAATACAGAGAATTAAGATGTGTTATGTACATATACCAACTCCCCTCAATGAATATAATCACTATGTACTGTAAATATGTACTAAAAAAATTTCTTAAGAGCTTTAGTGAAATGCAGAGTACACGTGCATGCCATGTGACTCTGCACACTCTACTTGCGCTAGAAAGCTGGCCGTAGTTTAAAGTTTTGATTGTTGCAGACACATTCTACTTTTTGGCCTATCTATGTAGTGGCCCACTGGCTCACAATTGAAGAGAGTGGTTTTCAAATCCCTAAAGTGGATTTGCAAAATGCATGCTGTCTCAGCCTGGAAAATGCCTCTGTCCCTTCCATTCAATGCACTAAGTCATCCAGAGGTCAGTGGTGTTGTTGCTGGGTCCACACTCTCCTTTTCAGACAATGTAACGGCCTGTTTCCTTCTAGTATAACAGAGGGGACTTGGAACTGGTAAAGAACATTTGTGAAATGCAGACCACCATCATCTGGGACATATAATTTGACACTCTATTCAATATACTAAGTATGTCACTGGATTAAAAAACACAGTTTGATTAAGGCTATAATTAATTATAATTAATTTGGAGTTATTTCAGGTATTTACTACTTACTTTCAGGTATTACTTCTTACTTTTACTATATGATGCAACAATTGTACTACTTGGCATCTACCTGCAGAAGCAGAAAATATATCTGAACAAAAACCTGCACAAAAATTTTTATAACAGCTTTATTTATAATTGTCCACACATAGATGGAAGCAGATGTTTCTCAGTAGATGAATGGATAAACTGTTGTTCATCTAAACAATGCAAAAAAGGATTAAGGATTATTCAGTGCTAAAAAGGATTAAGCTATCGAATTGTGAACAGGTGTAGAGGAAGCTAAAATGCAAATCACTAGTTGAAAGAAATCAATCTGAAAAATTATATACTGTCCAATTCTGACTGTGTGACATTCTGGTAAAGACACAACTGTGACAATAGTAAGATAACCAGTGATTACCTAACACTAGGTCATGAGAAAAGGCTTCACTGGAACAATACAGAGCAATTTAAGGCAGTGAAAATACTACACAGGAAACTCTAGTGCATGCATGTCATTTTTCATTTGTCCGAATCCATAGAATGTGTCCCACTAAGAATGAACCCTAATGTAAGCTATGGACTTTGGGTAATTATGATGTCTCAGTGTAGGTTCATAAGTAATAGCAAATGTACCTCTCTGGTGTGGGATTTTGACAATGGCATAGGCTATGTGTGAGGGTAAGAGAAAATAGGAAGTCTCTGTACTTTCCTCTCAATGTTGGTGTGACTTTAAAAGTATTCTAAAAAATCACGTCTTTAAAATACAAAAATCTTCAGCAAAATTTTAAATAAAAAATAAGTTGAAGATTTGGACTTTAGAAAAGTAGAGCTTCTTTAAATACCTAGCATGATGAGAAATTGCTCGTTTGGGGCTTAAAAATAGAACCAACAGGAAGTATAATTACACACAGTGAGGTTCAAAGTTAAATTCTCTGAATGGAAGAAAGTGAAACAGAGTATACGAACAAGTTTGTTTCCATATTCATTGAGTTACGGAAAGCCACTAGCAAACCTCAACTTCATGTCATCCATGTGTTGAAGAATACCGTTCTTCCCTTTAAAGACTAGGAAGATTCCTTTAACACCTATCACAGGATATGTGAAAAGTTTCACCACTCCTGTGAATTTCTGCAGTTTCTCCAGACACTTAAATTCTCTTTGACTCTAACCTGTGCTTTTCCTAAAGAAATAATTCCAAAAGTAAATGAGCATGAATTCTAGAGGCAAGTGGCAAAGGTTCAAATCTTCCACCAACTGATCATCTGTGTATCCTCGAGCAAATTCCTCAACTTCTGCTTTGATTTACTTGATTGAAAAATGAGGTCCTCACAGAGTTGTAATGAAGACTAACTCGATATATGTAAAACTCTTAAAGCTGTATCTTATACATGTTATTGCACAGTTTGTGATGGTCCTCTCATTTCACTTGATATCCTTTAATTTAATGCTTTTGATTTCTCGCTGAAACCTACTTACTCAAAGTGTTTGAGTATGTAGCAGGGTATACTCAAGTACTACAATCTAATAGAAATAGTAATTTTTAGTTATAGTAACAACATTTGAAAAAGATAAAAATTAATTTAGCAGTATATTTTTCTTAACCTAATATACCCAAAATATATTACAGTATGTATTTCACAATCAATTGTGTTCAGTCTAAAATATAAGTATTAATGATATTCTTCCATTGTTCCTATTCATATTAAGTCTTTGAAGTACAGTTGCAGTGCTTCTTAACTATTTATAGTCATATATCACTGATTTAATGGCCACCGGTAGCTGGTGGCTGCCATATTGCTCAATGCAAGTCTAAAGTGGCAGACAACTTAAATTGCATTATTAAATATTGCTGTTTGCAAAACTCTTTTCCCTAAGGAATTTTTAAAGGCTCTGTCAAACTCAGTATCTGGTTAGCTTCTCTCTTCTTTTCATTCCCCACACTCTCAAGAGCCAGAGAAAAAGAAATCAATGGAAGCAAATTCATGTAATTTAATTGAAAGCATGTCGACCTTTTCCAGCCTTCAGCTGAAATCGCAGCTTCTCTGTGAAACACACATTCTACTTGATTGCACAGAAAGGTTTTCTCTTATGCATTGGCAAACAGCAAACAAAGGTACAGATGGGATGGCTTGACTTGTGGCTTTTCCACTTTACCATGGTGTGAAAGCATCATGCACTCAGTTGTCACTCAAATCTTGAATTGTGATCTCTTTCTAGGCAGTGAAATGCTGGAGAAGACTCTCTGCTGATGCTGGGCAGTTGCTGTGAGCCTCAGCTCCCAGTCAGCCACACAGTCAACCAGGGGAACAGTCCACAGTCTAGAGTGCACTGTGGTGCTAAGCCATGATATGTGCCAGGGCAGGTGTATTGAGTGCATTTTTGATTTATGGTATTTTCACCTTATGACAGGTCTGTTGGGATGTAACACATCATAAGTAAGTCAAGGACCATCAGTATTCACCTTATACACTGTTTTGATAGCTAACAAAGGCTGCCTATAATAATTTTTAAGGTTTCTATTTCTTAGGTAAAGACATTCTTTCTATTTCCTATATTGTGCATGAATAGGGCCAGTTCTTTTGTTCTTTTGTTTGTGTATTTATTATTTATTACTAAGGTTTCTGGGCATAAAAATGTAAATTTTTTTTTTTTAGATATATTGATTTAGTGTAGTTTTTACAGCTAGGAAAGCACTAGAAAAGAGATTCTATATCAGAAGAATAGTGAAATTCTCCAAGTGTCAAAGAAATACTACTTTTCACCCCTAGCACGAAGATGGTAGAAAGTTGTCCAGCGTGTAGTGCGGAGTCCTATTTAGGCTTCCTCGGGTTGATTCTTCTATCACTTTTTCTTATCAGAGAGAATTTAAGATTGTAGAACTAAGTTAAATATCTTTATTTTTACATCTGAGATATTTTAAAGTATCAGATATTTTAAACAATCATACATTAGAAATGTATAAAAAGATAATGTACGGTAAATCAAATTAACAGTAGATGTCTACTAAGAAGTTTTATGTTTAATTGGGAAATCTTAAAGTGACAGCTTGCTAATTATCATACAAAATAAGTCCTTGATATAGCAGATGCTAACTTTATTATCAGTGTGTTTCATTTCTAAATGCTTTATAATTTTATCTATTTAGGAAATTCTTGTGGCCAGATTGATTTGTCTCCCTTGCTCAGGTAGGGAATAGAGGATACGCTGCAATTGTTTTTTAATTGGGAAATTTAATGGATCTCATGTTTTGACATTCTTAATCTGATAAAAATTTATAATTTATGCTTCAGTGATGATTATGAGGCATTCATAATCCCAATGAGCCTATTGAATTATCAAAGGGAGGTTAAATAGTATGTTTTGTACTTTCTTATAAGTAATACTTGAGAATTTTTATACTTCTTCAAAACTGTTAATCCATGTATGTAGTGGATATTATATCTTTTGGGAATAAATGGTTGAATAACTCAGTCATTCCATTCTGTTACCATAAGGTATAAGTAGGTTTATTGTAAAAATAATAGGATTTAAAAAGTTTCTTTTCACTATCATTATTATAACAGAAAATGGAAATATGCTTCACTAAGATTTATAATTGAAGTTTCTGTGGAAAAATATTTTTAGGGGAGTATTATATTTTTTCTTATACTAATTAACTCTGCCTACTTGTTTTTCTTGTACATTCATCTGAACCTTAAAATTAAAAGAAACCATTTATGAAAAAGTAATTAACAAAGCCCACCATACTCTGACACTTTGGTTACTAGAAATACAAAGAGAATCTACATACTGAGATTCTTTTCCCTTGAAGAGCTTTCATTTTTCCTTACCACTCTGAGCTTCACCATCCCAACAGCTCCTAATCAATAGCTCCAGGTCTGACATCTCCTCTGAGCTCAGATCCTTCAATCCTGACTGCCTAATGGATATTTACATTTGGATGTTCAGTGGCCACATGAAAAATCACCATGTCTCCAGTTCAATTCCCATACTTTCAACCTAACATTTAAGTGGAACTATTCTCCCATTTAATTTGAGTTGAAATTACAAATTCACCTCCAAATTCTTCATTTTCTTCCTCACTTCTATCCACTAATCAATTCATCCTGTTGTTTCTGTGAGAAGTCTTCAGTAGCTTCCTGTTTTAGCTGCCTTCAATCTAGTCGTGGCTCTTTCCTCACATGTAGACAATGACAATCCTCATCATTTGGCCTTTGGGTGTCATGCGTTTTCCTCCTCTGGGCTGTTCTACTACTGCCATCAGAATTAATGTCCTAAATTAATCAAAGTAGAATGCAAGTAGCTGGGGCCGTCCAGGAGAAACCCAGGACTGGAAAGGGTCTGCCTGATCAATGTAGAACAGCCAGGTGAGAGGTTACATTCAGAGAGGTACAGACTGGGTAGAAGTCAGTGGCTTTTATAGGCCATGTAGAGAATAAGATGAAGTTCAAAAAGTTTCTGCTGAGTCAGAAAGGATCAAGTGGTAAGGGACACTAGAGTTCCAGGAAAGAAAGGTTTTGAGTCTTGATGTTACAAATACTACAAGTGACCAAGGGGATAGGTACTGTGTCACAAATACAGATGTTTCTCAACCTATGATGGAGCTATATTTCAATAATATCATCATAAGTTGAACAAAAGTAAATTAAAATGCATTTAATACACCCAACCTACTGAACACTGTGACTTAGCAACACAGTATACTGTAGTGTGTTGTACTGGTTTACCTTCATGCTTGTGAAACTATGAGAGTACCCTACTGAATACCGCTACCCCAAGAAAAAATCAAAAATCAAAATTCAAAATTCTAAGTGTGATTTCTACTGATTGTATATTGTTTTTGCACCATTATGAAGCTGAAACATTGGTAAGTCAAACCATTATATATTGGGAACAATCTGTATAGATTTTACTTCTCCAGTTTCTGCAATAAATATGCTGCAATAAATAATACTCAGCACCTACCCACTACATGCAAACAGTATTTCAGTTTCTGTCTTCTCAGTGGGTGCAGATGTTATTACACACAACATACAAAATGAATTTCCAGCAATGCATTCAGATGGCAACTGACAGTATAGTGGAAAGGGAAAAGCATGGAACTTGGAATGAGACAGACCTGGTACTCATTATCTTTGTGATCATGGATGAGTTTTTGAAATGATTTTAGCCTCAATTTTCATCAGTCAAATAGCATCACTATTTCCCACTTTGTTGGTACGTGTATGCTACCTACTTTTCCAAAATTTTAATTTATACTTCGCCTGCTTTTTTAAAATATTACCTGTACTCAGAAGATTAGAAAAAAAAGGCAGTGGGGTAATTTCAATTTGGGATTTAAAGTAAATGGCCTACTTTGAAAAAAGAATAGGTTCAAGGATTGGCAAATAGAAAATGATTGCAGAGAGGCAGGACAATTTTTACACTGACAAGAGACTTTTACATGTTCTCCTGGACATGGCAAGTGAAATGGAGACATAAATCTAAAACTCCCTCCTTTTTAGGTATTCAAAATGTCTTTGTGTTCTGTGTTAAAAAATCACAGATAAGATGAAAAGAAAGAAAAAAAAAGATGAAAAGAAAATGAGTTGCACACTTAACAGATATGGGTTTAAATTTGAGCTCTATCACTTTTTGAGACTTTAGATAACTACTTCTTAGTTTCCTCATCAATAAAATGGAGATACTCTTCCCTTAAAAGGCAAGTCATAACAGTTTAATTAAGGACAACTGTAACTACCTTGTATGTTCATAGCAAGTAGTGGCTGATCTCCTCACTTTAAATTTCAGGCACCGGTGGATGGTTTTAAGAAGGATAGATTGGGAGTAAGTATGAGAGAGAGGATGGGGGAGGTTCGTCGAAAGGTGTAATATTACAGGCAGGAGGCATAAGTTTTGGTGTTCGATTGCAAGGTAGAAAACTATAATCAATGATAAAGTATATTTTCAAATATCTGGAAGAGAAGATTTTGAATGTTCTTACCTGTTACAGTTTACATTGAGAACAGCCCCTGCAGCTCTCATGTGCTCAGAGGCAGGGCTTCTGAAGGTGATCATGTTATAGGGCTGCGATAGCTGAGTTAGGAGGTTGAGTCTTGTCAGAAGAAGCAGGTAACTGAGGATGTGATCTGGAAGGGTGTATCTCCCTTTCAGGCTCCTGGCTTTTTGCTCTGCTTCCTGGCTGCCATGATGTGAGCAACTTTCCCCTGCCGGGCCCTACCCTCATGTGGTCTCTGTTTTGGAGCCAGCCAACCACAGACTGAAACTTCTGAAACGATAAGCCAAAACAAACATCTTTAAGGTGCTGGTCAAGTGTAGTGTCTCAGGAATGAGAAAGTAAGACAGATCTTCACAAAGAAATGATAGATTTTTAGGGTGATGAATATGCTGATTATTCCATCTTAGTCATCGCATAATGTGTACATGTAGCACTGTACTGCACAAATATATCCAATTACCATGTATGAATCAGAAAGTAAAAAGGGCAAGGTTGCTAGAGGTTGACCTCACTGTCAGTGGCTGATTTTTCATGGGCTTGCTCATTTGTGTCTGCAGACTCCTGCGGGTGGTCACTGGGGCAGACTCAGAACTTCTCTTGGGCTGTATTCAGGCTCATGACTGCAGCCAAGGACTGGCCACTGGGAACCCTGGAGACTCACAGAACATTTTCTGCGTCTGAGGCTCAGACACTGAGAATATTCACATGTGTATACACAGTATGTGGCTGTTTCTTGATTATGAACTTCGGAATCTTGGTCTTACCTACTTGTCATTTCCTCTTCGCTTTGATCTCAAATATACTCATGATATTTACTGGATACTTCTGTATTTAACTCATTTAAGACAATTATTTTATGTGTATAACACATGCCAAGCATTTCACATACAGTATTTTAATCTCAATAATCCTATTAAAAGGTAATTTTTAGATGGGAAAATGGAAATAGAGGTGAGGTAATTTTTCTACTTAACGTAGTTAGAATGTTGCAAAAGCAAGAATTTGTGTACTGAACACATGCTTTCTCTGGATACCTACTAAATTTTTTTTAAAACTATGTACTTTCTTGCATATTTTTAGGTTCACAACTATTTTTATAAACAACTATATACAACTGTTTTTACTAACTTAATTATAGTAATTTTTTTTTTAATTTTTAGTTTTTTTACCAAGAACATATATTGGTACATTGTATACATAATGATCACATTCATCATGGTTATTTTGTACCTGTACATAATGTATCTTGGTTTTCCCCCCTCTTCCAGTTTAGTAATTAATTTTTAAAACTTTTTTTTTAAGAACAGTTTTATATTTACTGGAAAATTTCAAAGAGAGCCCAGAAAATTCCTGTACTTCTGCACTCAGTTTCTTTGATTATTATCATCTTACCAGTAGTATAGTATATTTGTTACAATTAATGAACCATAATTGATGGGCCATTATAAACTAATGTGCATATTTTATTCAGATTTCCTTGGTTTTTACCCAATTCCTTTTTCTGTTGTAGGATCCCACTTTGAATACCACATCACACTTAGCCATCACAACTCTTTAGTCTCCTTTTGCCTGTGACAGTTTCTCAGACTTCTCTTCTGTTTTCTTTTTTTACAATTACTATTTCACTTTAAATTATGTAACACATGTAATAATACAATTGCTTAATATGATCACTCTAACTGAAGCTGAGGTAGCATTTATTTACAAAAATTTGTACATATTTAATTCACACGTCTTAAGGAGTTTGGACATATCTTAATGAGTTTGGATGATATTATGGCATATACCCATAATCCATCATCAAAATCAAGGTAAACATATCCATCTCTTCCAAAAATTTTCTTGTATTTGTGTGTGTGTGTGTGCATGTGTGTGTGTGTGTGTGTGTGTGTGTGTGTGTGAGTGTGTGTGATAAGAACATTTAAGGTGAAATCTATTCTTTTAACTTATATGAAGTATACATTATCATATTGTTAACTATAAATACTGTGTGGTACAGCAGATACCTAGAACTTGTCATGTGTAACTGAAACTTCATGCTCCTCGAGTAACAAGTTGACATTTCTTGCTTTCATTGCCTTGACAATTTTGAGGAGCACTAATTATGTGTCTTGTAGAATGTCTATCTATTGAGATTTGCCTGATGTCTTGATTACACTGGGAATAATTCACATTCAGTCATTATTTTTAGCCAATTTTTAGCCATTAATCTAAGGAAATGCAATAGACATAATTTCTGAAATATTTCATTATTGATATTTTAAACAAAATGTCAGAATGGTCTTTTAATTTTATTCAATTTAATCTAAATACTCTAGCAGTTTGATAGCCATCACTATTGCTTAAATGGAAGAAACTCTTTAATAATTGAAAGAAACTAAACATCATTTTCTCCTTGAGCTCTTAACTTTATTCTACTTCCTCCACAAAGACTTATGTTAAGAAAATATATTGACATCCTTAAAATTCTTTTATGGATCCCCTTTCATACTTCTTTTTTAAAAAACTATGCTTATAAAGTTAAATTTAAATGTCTTATTATATTAAAACATGTTCTGGATCTTGTTTTAGTTACATTAAGTATACAATTTGATCAAAGTAATGATCAGTTTTGATAATTATTAAACAAAAACCATTTAATGAAGAGGCTACTGAGAAAAAAATGGTATTTTTTCCAATTAGTTAATACAGCTGTACATGAATATTACTTATTGCTGGAGTGAGATAGAGAAGTTTCAGCATCGATTTACATGGATAAGTAGATGAGAATGGAATGAATTTTATTATGATGACAGGTAGATGAGAATGGAATGGATTTTGTTTTGATGATTTCCCTCACTTTGAATACTTCCTGAATTATATGCCAAATATGTTAAAGCAGTCTACCATAAAAAATCATTTTAATCATCTATTAGTTGAATGTTGTATTAGGTCTATCTTCAATTTTATTGAGAGCAAAGAATTGAAAATCAACTCATTTGCAAAAACTTGTTACACAGTTGTTGGAGCCATTCGTTTTCTCAGTTTCTGGGAACTGTACTAAAAATGCAAGAAAAAAAGAAAAAAAAGTGCTATACCAGGACTTTCCAAATGGCTATTAAATATGTCTGTTAGGTTTGCACTTATAATAATAGAGTTTAATCCAGTGTGCTCGGAAAAGAGGTAGGATGTGAACATATCTTTGTCAGTAAAATAATTTGATAATGTACTATGTCTCCCATACTCCATGTGCTTTAAAACATTTTCATCAAAAACTGGAGTTTCATATCTAGTTCCTTCAATTAACTGAAAATTTCCACTCTGTATTCTAATTAGCAAAATCAGTGTACAATGGCAAACCCATCGACCAAATCCCAAGTAATAAAATAGAAAGTCTAATAAAAAGTAATAAATAGTCTAGCTTATTTATAAAATAAGTCTAAAATAAAATAATAAAATAGTAATAAATAATAAATTTAAAAATTTAGCTTTATTTTTTTTAATCCAAGTAAATATGTTAACAGGTGCGTCAGCAACTACTGTAAAGCCAATTATGGAATGCCTCTTGTATAACAGATCCCTCAAAGCAGCCAAATTCCATTTAAATTGATGTAGAATCAAATGTAATTAACAAATCAATTTTTATAAATCACAAAACAAAATATATTATGCTATCTTTTTATGACCTAATTTATGATATTATGCAATATTCAGTGTAATGGGTGGCTAAAATAGGTGATAGAGAAGTGAGAAATATAATAAATCAAACATGGTATGCCTTTCCTAAATAGACTTGTAGATATGCAGTGAACTCTAGTACCAGATTTTGAAAACTTAAATATGCATCATATATAAATATTCAGAGCTGTATCAATTTTTTGACAAAATAAAGTTTTTATGTGTATTTTATGAAAGAAAAATGCTTTTATTATTCATTTGACCTGGGAACCAGCATATAATTACGTATATGTAATAGGAGATTGAAAATATTAACCACTTTATAAAATTAACAAGTATATAATTAGAATAAATATTTTAGGGTCTAGTTTGATAAACTACACTTCAATGACCTTGTTGAATAATGCATACTGAATCTAAAATACTTGTAAATCACATAAAATCTTTATGTGCAGATATACTTTCTACTATAACTAGAAAAAATTAAATAGTCCTGGAAAATATTCCAGCTATTCTAAAATGTCTTAATCTTGCTAAGATATACTGCTTGGTTTCATTTATGTATATAATGACTGTCTGAAAAAATTGCTTATTTGATAAAAATAATTTTTAGGTTTAAATGTTTCTTCACAATACTTTCTTCAATATTCTTCACTCAGGTTCTTTTTCAGGGAGCAAGGCATACTTTGAGAGTTTAGAGATGAGAAGAGGTGAAGACTGCCCAATTTAATATACCTAATTTTGCAATTTTCACAAGAACCAACATTCCCTATTTCTAATGCTGTGTACTTCAGTTTTATCAGATATTTGTGTAATCTGAGAAAGACAGAACCTTTGATCAACGGAAAAGCCTTTTCAGCATACACAAATTATTTGTCTTTTCTGATACTCTAGATATTTTATAGCCTCGGACAATGCCATAGATTCAAGATAAGTCTTGGGGAGGCCTTTCTTCTGTAAAATGGGAGAATTATTTTGAAGTTAAAGTGGGGAAGATAATTTACTGGAAGATGGAAAAGAGCACATATAAAAGTTGAGAAAGTAAATATTGATTACCTTAAAATTATACTTCAGTGTGAAGACTACATCTATACGTTATCTGTCCCAATTCTAGCTTGTTTCTGCCACAGAAATTATCCTGATATTGCCTTCTTAACATGATATTCAGACCCTGTTCCACTTTGTGCTGTTTATATTTCAGCTCCATCTTTCAAAGGAGACAACAAAAAAGCCACTTCTAGTCACTTCTGTCCTCAATACATAATGCCCATCTTCAGGGTCTCTAGCAACATTGTTATTCCAATTGTGCAACAGCCAGGGCCTCCAAGGGCATTGTAATAGCCACTGACACGACAATGTGACCAAATCAGGGTGGTAGGGTTATGATTATACTTGAGGATATCTTCTTTAAAAAGTTAAAAAACACATGCACATAGTAGCAAAATTGAAAATCTATTAAGAAAGAAGAAAAATTCTGTCATCAAAAATAACTGCTGTGGAATATTTCGGAGCATATCCTATTTATTTTGCATCTCATATATGTATGTATATATATATACATACACACATTTGAAATTATGTAGTACAAAGTGTTTGGGAACTTAACTTTTAACTCACTGTCTTAGTTACTTTTCTCTGGTTGCTGAGACAAAATACCAGACACCCAAAGTTAGGGGAAGAAAGGTTTATTTGGCTTACAGTTTGTAGAGGTTTCAGTCTACAATCAGCTGAGTCTCAGGCAGGGTGGCATGGCAGACAGGCAGAAGGCAGCAAGGTAAGCAAGGAATGCAAGCAAGGGGACTAACCAGCTTCTTCTGTAATTTATATTTTATCCAGGCTAGCTGGTTTTAGGGTGGGTAGCACTCCCACCCTTAATCCTAATACCCCTAATCCTAGTATCACATCCTTGATCCCAGCAGAACCATGCCAAATGAATCAGTGGACTAATATAGTAATCACACACTCTAGATCCTCTTAGCACATGAGGCTTTGGAGGGACATCTAGACACAAACCATAACACTCACATTATAGCCTCTTTACATATTAATAAATGCACTCCTACAGCACAGTCTTTAATGGCTATGTAATTAACATCTCTATAGATAGATCTTCTAGTAATCCTTTAGTTATTTACTTAAAAATTATTTCTAGAAGAGATAACTCTGTGTTGATTTTTAAATCTTTTGGTACATAATCTCCAGAAAGGTTATATCACTATACATGCCCACAAGCATCATATGAAAGTCTCCTTAGAAGATTATGTGTTTCACTTAAGAAAAGTTAGTATACCCAGCTTGGCTAATCAATGGGTATGCGGAGATAGTGTGCAAATAGCATACAATACTGTTTCACCTATCTATAAATCTTCAAGAGGGAAAATTATAGACATCTTTGGTTTTCTTGACTTGCTCAGTAGTCTTTTTGCAGCTCTTGTAGTTATAAGCTGTACAAATAGAGATTTAAATATCTGATTTGTGGCACATAGTTATACTAATAATTCTACCACACATGAAATCGTGTCACCCTCAGCATCATTCCAGCATTGAAGCTTTGACTGGTCACTCAAGCCACATAGTCCTAAAGCTTGGCTCATTTCTATGTTCGAAGAGTTTGTTAACTTGAATGTCAGGAAGTAGCAGGCAGATTTTAGAGAGATAAACCATTACTACTCAACAAAGGAAGACTTGGCTTTGTTTCAGCTTTGTATTTTTTTTTATTTTTTTTTTTTATTACTTTTGAGATGAGTCTCACTATGTTGCCCAGGCAATTCTTGAACTTGTGGGCTCAAATGATCCTCTTTCCCCAGCCTCCTTAGTAGCTAGAATTACAGACACAAGCCACAGTGCCAAGCTGAAAACTTGGTTTTCTGTTCCTTATTGAAAATTATTATAGGATGAAATAATGTTCCCAGTGAACCCAATAATTAATTATTATTTGAAAAAACTCTTTGCAATGATGTTGATACTACATAGGATATTGAGAGGTTGACATTCCCTTTCCTAAAAAGGCACGGAATAAATAGTTAGTAGAGAAGTTATATTCATGATGAAGGGACTATGAGATAACTAATATGGATGAACAAAAAGAGTCATGACAGACTAAGACTGGGAAATCATATTTGACATAGAAAAAAGATTGTTCACTTACATATGGACTTTATTCATTTCTCCATCCATTTAAAAGATATTTATTGGGTACTTACTATATCCCAGAACCTGAAGTAGGCACTTGAATACAAAGGTGAGCAAAATTGACATCATCTTGTCTTCATAGATATTAGAGTTCAGGGAGAAAGATGGATATAAGGAAATAAATATATTTTTAGCTCCAACACATGAATGGCTTAGAAGTGTTCATTCTGGTCTTTACAACAAGAAAAAGCTGAACATGCTGATCATTAATGACTTTTCTTGGTTGTAGTAGAGAACTAAGGTCACTGGGAAAAGTGCCATGCTCAAATCTGAACAAAAATGTGGATGTGGAGAGTCACATTAAGATCTGCTTATGTGGAGTAGAAGTTAAACTGGCAAGAACATTTAAATGGTGATATTGAGAAACTTCAATGCATTACAAATGTTAAAGAAATCATTTGGGAAGTCAGAAGATTCCAGAATGAAATGCAGAATCTAACTTTATTAAATTTATAAAACAAACTCATTGAAGGAATAGGAGTGGCAGTGGGGAGTGCTGGCCTAAGTAACACCAGGAATGTGCATAAGCACATTGCATAAGCAGTGTACTCTCAGTTGATAAAGGTATTTTCTCCCCACTGGTGTATGAAGTAACAATTTGTCATCACTATACAGGTACACTGGAGTGGGATGACTAAGTAAGTGGATGGCAGATGGTGGTAGCCAGGTTTTCACTGATGGAGTGGGAGGTTATATATAAATGAGAGGAGGAGATTAGAATGATTCATGTTGTAGTGGATTAGAGTTGGCAATAGCAATATGAATTAATATGTAGTTTAACAGAAATACAGATGGCTGTATGTGTGTGTGTTTACATTTGCTAGTATAATGCAAATGTGCACATTTGTGTTTTCCTACTTTCAGCTGAGAGGGCTTACAAGTGGAAAAACCATTATCAAAAAGTCCACCTAGAACCCAGATCTTGGTGCTTACTCCATTTCTCAGTACAGTAAAAGAAAGTAGTTCTTCTTGGAGAAATGGCTGATTGTTAAGACTAGGGTAGGGAATGTACCAGATAAACCTAGAGACTCTTGTATGACCGGAAATGACAAAGAGCAAAAGACAAAAACAAATCCTTCTCAACACATAATATTGAGACATATGGGAACCAAATGAAAGACCTCTCAGTGGTCAGAGCTGGGACAATTGGAGGAGCAAAATAAGAAAGGAATATTATATTATAATCTTATGTAAAAATATCCATGATTCCATACTAAGATAAATGAATAAATGCATCAATGAGTGAGAAGAGACAAATCCTTCATCAGATTTTCAGATTTTATGTAGATATCCCACCCTCAAGGAGGTATGTAGACCAGGATTCCCCACTTCTTCAGTGTGGGCTGTGCATGACGACTTCCTGGGAAACAGTACAGGGTAGAAAGGGGAAAAGAGACTGACTTTATCATGGAGAATCCTGACACTCTCTCTCTCAGAGGCCCAGATGATCAAGCTTAACCACAATAGTGATGATGTTGAAATTATGTACCTTTTCTGAGATATGACCAAAAGAAATGAAAACTTTACTTCTGTGGTCTTCCTCTCCAAAGCACACAATTCTTGTCTAAAACAGAAAAAAAAAATTAGAAATTCCAATTAAACAACATTCTAGAATATAACCTGATTGGTATTGCCAGAATCGTTAAAAATATGGAAAATC
>PVJO010018830.1:0-35698 GCA_004026905.1 Hystrix cristata | reverse complement strand
ATAATAGCCCATGTTTGTGATCACATCACTCTGGGAGACTGAGGCAGAAGGATCACAAGTTCTTGCCCATGCTCATAAACTTAGCAATTTAGTAAGATCCTACCTAAAATTTTTAAAAAGTGGGAGATGAATATGTATCTCGGTAAATATGTAGCCTGGGTTCAAGCCCACTACTGCAAAGAAAAGAAGAAGAAAAAAAAGTAGAGAAGCAGCAGCAAATGATCAGTGTAGAGGAATTTCAAGTAATGTATTTAGGTCCTCTGCTTTCAAGGGGATAGATGTAACTGCTTGTTCCTTAAGTGAAAATAGAAAAATGAAATAGGGAAGGAGAGGGAGGGAAGGAGGAAGAGAGGGAAGAATGGAAACAAAGAAAAAATGATTAAAAACTAAACAAATATGAGGAAGGTATAGTCTTTAATAATAACGTATGAACATTGATTCATTAGTTGTAGCAAAGGTATCATATTTGTGTAAGCTGTTAATAATAAGGGAAACAGTTCAGACCAGAGGATATAGGGGAATGTTTTATAATATAGTGACAATTTTCTGTCAATGTAAAACTGTTTTAAAATTAAATTTTCATAAAAGATGAAATACTGGAACAAACTTCTATGGACCGAATTGTGTCTCACCCACCCTCCCACCTCATTCATTTACTGAAGCCCTAAGCCCAGTGTGACTGCATTGGCACAAAAGGTAAATACACCTCTTTAGGAGGTGATGAACTTTGAATGAGGTCACAAACATGGGCCCTACTCCAGTTGGACTAGTGTCCGTACAAGAAGAGGAAGGGAAACTGAGGCTGGTGATGCATGCTTGTCATCCCAGCGTCCTGGGCAGAAACTTCATTGGTTCCAGCCCAGTCTGGGCCACTTAGTGATGTAGCAAGGTTTAGGTCAAGAATGCCCCCAAAGACCACACGAGCTCATAGGCAGGGCTTTTGGAAGCTGATAGAAGCAGGCTGGTGATACAGCTGACTTGCTGTGAAAAGATGGGGTATGTCAGCCACTGGGAATACAACTGGAAAACACACCTCCTTTCCCTGGCGGCTCACTTTCTCTCTGCTCACTGGCTGCCAAGACATAAGAAGCTTTTCTCCCACCATGCCTTTTGCCATGCCGTGGACTGTAACTGTGAACCCAAATAAAGCTTTTCTCCTTTAAGAGTTATGGGTGTTGGCTATTGTTTCAGCAAAGAGAAAGTGAATAAGACAGTGGGGAAGGAGCTCTCTGTGAAAGCTCTGGGGTCAATCTCCAATATAGGAGAAAAAAAAAAAAAGCAAGAAACAAGGCAGAAGGATCAAAGATCACTTTCCTCCAAGTTTGCGTAGAGAAAAGGCCATCAGAGGATATGACCAGAGGTGGCCATCTACAAGTCAGGAAGAAAAGTCCCATCAGAAATTGAATCTTCCAGAAACTTGATGTTGGATGTCTAGACTCCAGAACCATGAAACAATGAATTCCTGGTGCTGTAGCCACCAAGCCTGTGGTACTTTGTTTTGAAAGCCACACAGAACCACTAACAGTTATATCAACTTGAGTACACTGTGACAGAAAGAGATGACCAGTAAGTTTAGAGAGAAGCCTCGAAAAAATATTCATTAAATGTGGGTATATCTGATGATGTTAACAAATATGCCAGTTGATTTATAAAATAATATGAAATAAAAATCATATGCATGTTCCTATAATCAGGTAACTAAATTCTTAGAATAAACAAGCTTAGTTTCTCAAGAGAAGAGAATTATGCTTAAACAGAAGATAGAACTTTAACACAATCTAATATTTGCTGTTTTTAGTATTTAGTATTACTGTTAGAGGGTTGAATTTAATAACACTTCATACAAAAGCAGTGTTACAGTTAGTAACAGTGGGAGCTAATTCTCATTAATCCGTATAATATACTTAATTTTGAGGATCAAATAATGACCTCATTTGTGATTTAACTACTTCTTCAATGTAAGGAATATTTCCTTGAGCCTGTATGTATTAGTCACTTTCCCCATTAATGGGACAAAATACCTGATATCCACAATTTAAAGAAGGAGATGCTTACTTTGCCTCATGGTTTTGGAGATTCGGTCCATGGATAGCTGGCTCCAAGGCAGAAACATCATGGCAGAAGGGCCTGGCAGAGGAACGCTGCTCACCACACAGCACCCAGGAAGAGAGTGAAGGGAGAAGCCAGCGTCAAGGAAGCTCCTAATCCAGGTCATGATCCCAGGGACCTCGGGGTCCCATCTCCGGTCAGGCCCCACCTCCTAACAGTATGCTCAGCTATAAACTGGTCAATCCCCTGTTGAGTATGGTGACCCCAAGATCCAATAACCTTCTAAAAGCCACACCTTTGAATATGTAAGAATTTGGGGAGACATTTTAGATCTAAGTCATAATACTATATCTTTGCACAAGCCTCTTCTCCCTCCCGATTTTTTGGTCGAGATTAACGTAGTCTTAAAATACAAACCACCATCATTATGGACTTTATTTATATTTCTCATTTACAAGAAGTTACAACCTAACTAAAGCAATAGCCAGAACTGAAAATTTATGTTAAGTTAACATATAATAGGTTTGCTTTGTGTGATTTTAAATAATGATGTTTGGAGGTGTGATGCTTGTCCTTCTCATTAAAACACTGAATATTTACCCCTCATTTTAGTTTTAATTCAACAGAATCACTGAAGTAATTACCCATTTTACTTTAGCAAATGGATTTTAGGCAGCATTTCTACCCACTACAGAATCAACATTATATGAAGCAATGGCAAGTCAGAATTTTAATTAAAGCTCTTCTCAAAGAATAACAAAATTACTTGAAACATTCATTTGACCAAAACAATAGAACCCTATTAACTCATTGGACTCTGTTCACTGAAGGCATGATTCTTAATAACCTTTGTTAATAGCAAAGCATTCTCCTATTAACCATAATAGCCAGTAACTGAAGTTTGATGACTAAAGTTATTAACAAAAATGTGCATTTCTTTCTGGGTTTTTTGTTTTTTTTTGTTTTGTTTTGTTTTGTACTGAGGATCGAACTCAGGGTCTTGTGCTTGCTAGGCAAGCACTCTAACCACTGAGCTAAATCCTCAGCCCCAAAATGTGCCTTTCTAAAAAGAAAGATGATGACAGTTTACCACTTTCAATTTGGTCGATGCTTTCCAGAACTCAATATATAAGTTCTTTGAAGTCAGAGAACTTTGTTTTATTTATTATTGCATCTCCATCTATAGAAAAGCACTGGTATGCAATAGGTAGTAAATAAATACTTGTTTTATAAGTGAATGAAATTATAATTATTACCTTCACAAAATATATAGACTTGAGCACTGCCATTTTTCCCTACAGAATATCATAGAACCTATGATTCTTGCACAACATACGTGAGATGCCTTTTGACAAGGTTTGAAAAGAACAAATACTATGAAGCAGACAGTAGAGATTTCTTTTGTAATATGGCTTCTAAAAATGTTGACACATTTTAAACTGTATCCAAACAAGAGTATGTTCTGATATTTTTTAGTATTCTTTATTATTTTCTTTGGTAATCACCTAACAACTGGGAATCACCTTTCTAGCAATAAAAAAGCCAAAAGTAGAAAGTTAGTCTTTGTTGCTCCGGTGGGTGTAATTTATTTTGGAGGTAGTTTTGAAATGAACACACAGGATGTTTAGCTATTATATATTCTAGCCACTGATTTATAGAGTGAGGACTGATTTCTCGGTAGGAGACTCCCTTTTACTGTACATATATCCATGATATGTTTGACCACAGTTCTTGACAGAGTAAGAGACTTCAGTAAAAATTAAAACTATTTGTAGGCCAGAAAGTCCACGTGACTATGCTTTTTTTTTCTCATGTATTTACAGCAACCATCTATTTTAGTACTCTATAGCCAGAAAAGTGCTAGGCTTAGTATGAGATGTCTTTCATTCAATTGTTGACTCAGCAGATGAATTTTAAGAATTTAGATAATCTCTCATCATGGTCAGTAAGTGACAATAAATTATTGAAAGACTAGTCGTGGAGGATTAAAAAAGATGTATAAATGCTACAATATGATATAAACTGATGTATATGTAATAAAATAAATCTCATATTGAGCACCTACATATCAATGTCTTTCATTTATTTTCAAATACTAGTTTATTAGGTCTAACTTTTTACTAGCAAGTTTTTCTCAGAGATGCAAAAGCAAACCAGTGCAGTACAGCCCCCATGAACATAACAGATTGTTGTGTGTCCCTTCTGTGTTAATCCAGGTTATGGGGTAATGAGTTTCAGATTACATAATCAGTAACTTGCCACCATCTACACAACACTTTGGTGGAATAGGCAGATTAGAACTAGGTCTATGCATTTCAAAACTCCTCCAAAAAAACCCCAAAGATATTGACAGACATTTTCATGATTTATTTTTATCATAATTATCATGATATGGGAAGTTATTCTATTATTAGAATTATTGTAACTTTTTCGATTATTGCTACTAGATTTTTTACATGACTAACATTTAGGTGGGAAAGTTTTGCAAGCTCTAAGATCTCCTTGTTGAGTTTAAAGCATGATTATTCATTTTCATGAAACAACACGGACTTACAAGTCTATTGTAAACGCACACTGGCTCTTGGGTTATCTCCAATTTAAGGAATGAAAAGTGACTATAATTAGTTAATCAAATGGACTAAATTGGTAGGTTATGGCCAGAAAACAGCTTTGATTTTTATTTTTAAATTGAACTATAACATCCATATAAAAAGTAAATGTTTCATTAAGTACACAGCTCAAAGAATTGTTACAAACTACAAAGGCCAGATAGTCAGTCCACAAGCAACAAACCTCAATGTTGCCAGCACTCAGAAAGCCCCTCTCCTCTTCCCTTCTGGTCACATATGTCCCCAAGAGAAACTGCTATTTTGACTAACAACATCAATTTTCTCATTTTTTTATACTATATACTTGAAATCAAATAGTACATATTCTGCCCAGATTCCTTTGCTCAACTTTGTATTTGCAAGATTCATTTCATTGTCTGATACCACGATTTGCCTTTTTATACTCTAGGTATCTGCAAGTATGTAGCTAGTTTTCATTTGTGTTGCTTATTCATATTGATGATTGGGATGGTGTGGCACACTTCTTGTCTGAAACCCATCTATGCATCCCTGTCTTGTGTGTACCTGACAGTAGATTCCCTGGTATTCAGTTAGAGATATAGGGATTCACTTTGCCTGATTTGGCCAAACTGTTTCCCCTGTGGTTGTGACCCTTTCCACTCCCTGTAGCAATGTAAGAATTTGAACTCTCTCCATTCAATTACTTGTGTTTATTTGTTTGTTTGTTCCTCCATCATTTTCTTTCTAGACAGCGTGGTGTGTATTGCTGCTATAGTTTGGACATGCCCCCTTCAGAGTTCAAGTATTGAAACTTAGTGGCCAATGTGACAATATTAAACTGCAAGGATGAAAACTCTTTTTAAAAAAAAGCATCATGCAGTATCCAGGCCATTTGCTTATTGCCCTTCTGCCTTCAGATATGGGAGGACAAGCATCCGTGTCCCCTAAAACGTGTGGTGTTCGGAGCACCATCTCGGGGTCCGATGAGAACCTCAGAAGACAACCAACTTCATGGTGCCTTGATCTTGTACTTCTCATCCTCTGGAATTATGAGGAATAAATTTCTGTTCTTTAAAAATTATTCACTCCCAGGAATATTATGTCGATAAGGCAAAACAGACTAAGACAACCATTATTTAATATGAATATCCACCCATAAGTACTGAAGATGACTTTGTTTTCATATGTTGCTTTGCCATTTACTATGAGATGAATATCCAAGTATTTTGTCCATTTTTCCACTGGACATTTAATATTCATAGACTCAGGATTTTTGACCCTGACAATCTTAATATATAGTACTTGAAATTCATTAAAATATAAATTCTGTAAGACCAGCTATGTTTTTGTTTTTTTTTTCTATTTTCTTGGGTATTATACTGTTAACTTCTCAGTCAGTGTTCCAGTTACTGACTTTTCAGTGAATACTGAATTCATTAATTCTTTAATCTATAAACCACCCCACACAGTAAACCATATGTGTCAACAGAAGTATGTTTCACACTAGAATTTTAACATAGAAATCTATCTTCAAGCTTTTGTCCTTTAAATCATTAGCTTTGCTGAACTCAATTGATCATTCAGAAGATGGAATAGGTTTGAGGTAAATATATTATTTGTTTTCTATCAACATAAGAAATCTCTAGGGCTCCATTTATTTTTCACATCATGAAGTCTGATGCTACAATTTTCTTCCTCTTCAGAAACTCTTTTGTCTCCAATATGTATATAATTGTCATATTCAATCTCATTATTAATCTCAACAGTATTCCCCCTCCAGCCCTTACTGCCTTTTTTAGTACAAGAGGTAGAAAAGAAACACAGCTCCTTTCAGTTCAACACATCAGAGGAGACTAGAAATCCAATTTTCTGATTCCCAGTTCAGTTTTTTTCTCTATCAGAAACATAATACCACCAAGTGAACTTTAGCTACTATATCTACAAGAAAGTTCTAACATTCAGAGTCACAAATCAACATGTGTACTGTCTTCTTCAAATTCAGAGTGTGCAGACAAAAGGAAAGAAGAGTAAAATGGAATAGTGTAAAGAATGTGTTTGGGCGAGGATTTGATTTATAAACTCTCAGTTTAGTTTACTCTTGAACTTCATACACTCTGTTTTTTTTGTGGCATTGTTGCTTGAAGCGACTATGGGATTTGACTCAGAAAAGACCAAAATAAGCAGAAAGGAGGACTGCTGGTTAGGAGCAAGAGAATAGGCATGGTAGTAAATAAAGGCAAGGCCTGGGGTGAAGGATTATAATTATAGATTCACATATACAAGTATACATAAAAATATCTAGATGTCATATATAATAAAGACGATACCTTCTGAAGCACATTATTAATAAATTAGAAGTACTATAGAGGCACACTTTTTCATCTGATAGTAAAATTAGAAACACTAAATCATCAAAGCTCATCAAATATTACTGTGGATAAGGACACTGCACTGAATTATACTGAAATTGCAGAGAACACTCAACAGTCTCCAAATATTACTGGCATTATTCACATAAATATTACAAAATAAAATGACACAATAGGAACAGAGAAAGGCATTTTCATAAAAGGAATGAATTTCTTTTAAGTTGATAGTTGGTTTCATCATTGCTTTTTTTGTTGTCTGTTGTGTGAAAGGAGCAGTATACGGAACACAGAACACGGAAATTACTGGTAATAGCAAATTTGAAATTCCTGTCCCCTCTCCCATTACAGCAGCAGGCTCTATAGAAGAACGGTCAATAATAAACACAGCATAGAGTGATTCTTCTCTAACATTCAATGTGCTTTTAAAATGTGGAAATATGAAAGCGATTAAGAGCAGGACAGCATAATAATGTCTGTTTCTAACGCTTGTGTGTTAGCCTGGACAATAAAGTCACTTCAAAAACAACACATATTAAAACTAAATTTCTTATTTTTAAAGCAACAAAGTATTAATTTTAAGACATTATAACATTTATTTATCCGAGAAAATAGTCTACAAGCCAATGCACACTATTTTCTGACTCCGAATTTATCTCACCCAGTTACATTTATAGTATTTATCATACTCACGAGAAAAAACTAATTTAGTTTCTCAGTGATCAAATCAAAGTGTAGAAAAATGTTATCAAATTGATCACCAATGTATTTCAAAATTAAATAAAAATAGACCAGATAAAAACATAGCAAATTTTTAAAAATTCCAATAGATAGTATTTATTCAAGAAAACAACTCATTTTTAGATCAAAGGGAAAAAAAATGAAGAGCAGACAAAATTCTGTCAAATAAAGTACTTACAAGAATCACATTTTTGTGTTATTGATAGTATAATTTACAATACTTTAATAATTTAAATTATGAATTCATCAAGTGAATTAAAAATTAATTTTCAGGTTTCTTATTGAAGTACTCTTTTATCTAATTGTAAATTATTTATCTTTGTTTTTATAGCTAGTGAGGCACAAGATAAACATAAATTGCAGTCAATATAAGAAATAGTCTAACACGGCACACTTATAATTCATCAACAATAACTTGTGAGAACATGTAATAAAAAAAGCATTATGATTGATCTTACGGATTGACTCACTTTCCATTCTGCAGCAATGCAAAATTTAAAATCTACATTTTGCTGGTGACTTTTAGGCTAAGGTTTTGGAAGCAAACTATTTCACTAAACTATTTCACTAACTAGCCGTACCCCTGCCAGGTTTGGAAGACAGGAGTTAATCGGGAGCCGCCTTCAGGTGCTCACTCTGAGGGCAAGCAACGTCGCGGTTAGAAAGGTACCGAAAGACAGCGGCGATGGCTACCGTGCGCGCGGACAGCCAAAGTTCATGAGTAGCAGAGGCGGCTGCATGGAAAGTGATGGCAGTTTCCCTATCTTCCCTCTTTCTTTTTTTTTATTTTTTTAAATTTTATTTTAATGGTACATTTTAGATGTACATATTGATAACATTTATCATAGAGAATTTGTACCTGTACACGATATATCTTGTTGCTTCTTTTTTTTTTCCCGTTCCCCTCCCCTCACCCCCTCCTCCCTCCCTATTTACAAAAGCTTTGTTTCCATTTCTTATTTCTCTTGACCTTCTGTTTCTTTCCCCCTCCCTTGTTCCCTTTCCCATTTGGACATTTTCTTCCCTTTCCCAATATAATACATTTTAGTCTTTATTTACACTTCAGTTTCTCACACCAGAGAAACAATGTGGTATTTAAACATGTGTTCGATTTATTTCACTTAAGAGTATGGTCTCAAGATGCATCCATTTACCTAGGAATATCTCAAGCTTATCATTCTTTATGACAGAGTAGTACTCCATTGTATAAAAAAACCACATTTTCTTAATTCATTCTGCTGTTGATGGGCATTTGGGCTGCTTCCATGATTTAGCTATTACAAACTGTGCTGCTATAAACATGGGTGTGCATATATCCCTGCAGTATAATAATTTTAACTCTTTTGGGAAGATACCAAGAAGTGGAATAGCTGGGTCAAATGGAATCTCTAGTCCTAGTTCCCTGAGGAATCTCCACACTGATTTCCACAGCAGTTGTACCAGTCTATATTCTCACCAACAGTGGAGAAGGGTTCCTTTTTCTCCACAGCCCCTCCAGCATTTGTTATTGGCTGATTTGTTGATAATAGCCATTCTTTGTGGTTAATAAATGGTGCTGGAAAAACTGGCTTTCCACATGCCGAAGGTTAAAACTAGACCCATATCTTTCCCCATGCACGAAGCTAAAATCAAAGTGGATCAAAGATTTAAATATTAAAACAGAAACAATAAATCTAGTGGAAGACAGAATAGGTCGAACTCTTGAAGACATAGGTGTAGGCAAAGACTTTATGAACAAATCCCCAGTTGCCCAGGAAACATCACAAAGAATCAACAAGTGGGACCTGATCTTGTTCAAAAGCTTTTGCACAGCAGAAGAAACTACCAACAAAGTGAAGAGACAACCCACAGAGTGGGAAAAAATCTTTGCCAGCTATCCTTCTGACAAAGGGCTAACATCTTGAATACATAAAGAACTCAAAAAAATCAGACCCCCCAAATTTAAAGACCCAATCCAAAAGTGGGAAGCAGAAATGAATAGACATTTCGCGGATGAAGAAGTAGAAACAGCAGATAGACATATGAAAAAATGTTCAACATCACTGGTCATTCCAAAGATGCAAATTAAAACAACCCTGAGATTCCATATCTTCCCGCTTTGAGGCAGGGCAGCTTCCTCAAAATGAGAGATGTATAATTATGTCTGATTCTCAGACTCCACTCTGTCCAATCAGGCTATGATCCACTAATTTCCTATGAAATTCACTAATGATTGAGATATCTAAAAGCCATAGTTTTATTCTACAGTGATTGATATAAAAGAAACATATGTTTGGATTTAACAACAACAAAATAAACACATGCATGTATGCTTACAAACACATAGATATATAGATACAGATGTAAGTAGATGTAACTGTAGATATTACAGAAGTTGCTAATGAATAAAAGTACAGGTTATGCTTCAGGAGAGGTATAAGCATTGCAAGGGTAGTCACATTTTTCATTAGTTAATGTATGATCAAAAGATCCCAACAAAAATCCTGACTGAATTTTTAATGGGACTTTTAAAACCCTATTCTAAATTTTCTCTGCAAACATATGTAGACTAGAATAGATGCGAACTATTCAAAACAGAAAAGTGATGTAGATGATGTAGTAGAGATATGCTAAGATATAGCTATAGAAATTAATACAGTAGAATACTATAGATAAATCTGTAATTAGGTCCAAAACATCCAAGAATCAATAGTAGGGAAAAATTTTATTATACTTATATAGTTATATGATAAATAAATCAAAATAAGTAAGAAATTAAAAGTAAACCAAAGATCTGAAGAAAAATAGCAATTTAAGTTAAAACAATGAAAAACAAATTTTGCCCTACACTAGAACTCACAATTATTTCCCCACTGATTAACAAACTATACCTGTAAACGATTGAGAGTCTAATTAAACATTATGTAAATGATCACAGTGTTTTCTCAAGAAAAAAATTGCAACAATTCACAAAGAAAAATAATGACCCTTGTTAGCATGTAAAAGCAATTTTTATGTCATTAATCTGTTAAATCAGATTAAAAAAATAAGAAAAATATTAGCAATGAATATGGGAGACAAAGGTTGAGCTATGTACTTTATAGAAACAATAAAGAAAGTGTGCCACTGGGAAAATAGAGAAAGAAATTCAAAAGGCAATTCATTTATTTCAGCAATAAACAAAGACTTAAATTTAAAATGAAATATTCCTTCACATGTTTTAAAAATAAACTCCAGAGAATTTTATTATATATTAGAAAAGCAGATAAAGAGTATGGTATAAGATAACACATTCAAATATTGCTTAACAGGATAAAAATTAGAAACAATATGAATTTGCACAATTGGAGAACATATAAATAAACTGTGATGTGTCTGTAAGTTTCAATTAGTATAGGGATAGTAGATGTCTCTAAATTAGAATTATTATGAGGATATTAAAATCTTACTGTTATTCCATAAAGAAGATGCTCAACGCATAGAAGCAGGTGATGAAATTAGTAAGTAATAAAGTATCCAATACTTATAGGTAAGAAGCAAGTCATTTAAAAATAGGTATCTAGCTACTTAAATTCTTCCTGGAAAAGAAAGTTACCAATTGGGTGTAGCATTTGAGGTGACTGCTATTTATTGTATGCTGCAATAAGTATATGGTACTACATAGTCTAACAAAAGAAACTATATTTTAATCTATGGCTTTGATATGTTTGTTTCTCACATTAAAAGCAAATACAGTATTACATCTAAAAACAAATGGCTTTAAAGAAAAGTGCAAAAAGTATTGTAAGTATAATTAGTAAAACACAACATAATTAATTGTATTTTTCAATTCAAAAAACTTTGATATTCATATAGGGGAAAAAATATAACTCCCAACCTGCTAGATGTCAGATATGCTGAGTTTGTGTTCCCCAAAATTGAAGAATGAATTCTAAGGAGTGAAGGAGATTAAGAATAGGAAAATGTATTGAGAGAGAGAGAGAGCTCCTGAGAGACAGGAGGGGACCTGAGTCAGTTGCCAATGAGCCCACTTTTCAGAGGAAATTTTGTAGGACAAAATCACAAGGTGGGTATGATGTGGATCAGAACTGTGATCAGCCAATAACATTACAAGTGTAGTTGCTTATGTAATATTGATCCAATGGAGAAACAGGTCACATAGCAAATGGACACGGAAAGAACAAAGATATTGCAAGACAGAGTGGATCCGGAGGTCCTGGTTGCCCACTGGGATGACCTATATTTGTCTAGGTTTTATCGTACTGTCTGAGTATAATCCTCAGTTTATTGTTTATCTCCCAGGCATGTGTGTAGCTCTGGTCATTTTATCCTTATCTTGAGGCCTGACCTTCAGTGGATGCACCTTTGGTCATAGTTGTAGTGTATTCCTTTCTTGTGTATTGACTCCACTGAGGGCCCAGGCCTGTCTGACTGCCTATAACATTTCTACCTAATTCAGCTGTCCATAACATTACTTCTTAAATAATATGAGTAGTGTGAAAAACATTGAAACTTCTAAAAAAATTCACGTTATAAGAAATAATAAAAAATCATGATCATTGGAAATTATAAATTATGTATTTGATCAATATAAAGGAGGCATGTTCATCAAAAATGACCACCTTTGTACACAGAGTTTTGTTTTGTTTTTTTCTAATTTATATCCTGAGTTCCTAGCAGTAGAAATACAGATCACACTTATATGTCCTAGTACATCATTCTCAGTTTTCCCAACCATAAAATAGAGATTATGATGTAATCCCTACATGTTTTTTTCAACTTTAAGGATAACCAGAATGCACTAGAACACCATGGCAGCAGTAGCAGAAGAACATTTTATTACATAAGAATTTACAATAATAAGACATATGTGTAAATCATATTAAAGACTGGACTAATTTTGTATAGTATAAATGAGTGTAAACAAGTGTGAGTATTAACTGAGATGACTCTGGATGGAAGTGACAGAAGGTTTAACCCATACTACTTAAGAAAGAAATTTATTGGCTTGTGAAATAAATTTTTTCACCCCAGTATAAACTTCATTTAGGCTTGATCCTGGGACAAAAATAATGTTAGCACCACTATGATTTCTCAGTTCTATTTCAAGTGTGTTAATTTTGTTCTAAGGCTGTCTTAGATCTAATTTTTCAGAATTTCTATATTTGTGCATTTTTGTATCCCAATGTATATGCTAAGTTTATTGTAGGAGTCTCATAAATATTTCTGAAGTAAATAAGCAAACAAGTGAATAAAAGTTAGATGGTGGTAGTAATTTTAGTTCCCCAACCTCACAGCTTGAAGCCTGCAGAAAAGAGCTTGGCCACCTACACGCAGCCCCCATCTAAACCTATCTTGAGCCTTTCCTTGGGATTAACGTTGTGAGCCTTCCTCCAGACTTGAGCTGAAGCCAGTTCCCAAAGACAACTGACATACTTCAATCAAGGACAGAGTAACGGGTAGTACAACAGATCAATCTTAAAGTATTATTAACACAGAAATAGGGAATAATTGTTAAGAACCCAAATAGAGCACTCACTACTCTAAATCTGTGTTAATAAAATATCCATCCATAATCCTAATGTCAAAGTTATGCCCATAAAGCAATAAATACTGTTCTCTCAATTAATAAAATTAAGATTTTTAAGAAATACTCCATACAATCCTTCACAGGTAGTGCTTTACAAAATCTTCGTTTTGGATGAGTGAGCTAAGAGATTTCAAGTTTGCAGCTGGTGGGCGAAGTGAAATCTTGGTATAAGCGATCACATCAAACAGAGCAAAGCTGAAAAAAGACTAAAAAAGTGATGACGGGTTAAGACATATTGGCTAACTTTTGCATTAGAAAGTAAAAACAAAGCCGACAAATAGATGACCCCACTCGCAAAGGCCTTTGCATTACAATTTTGCCTTCAGTACTCTTCAGTGGATTGGCAAAAATGCTTTTTGAACCGGTTTCAAGGAACAGACCCATTGATTCACTCAGAGGCTCAGCTATCAATACAGCGTCTCCAGGCTGTCTAGCACGCCCGTCACCTCCAGGCAACGCTGGAGATGAAGGATAGGTAGGCTGCCTTTATATTTATTGTAGACTTTCATCTATTGATTAAGGATTATACTAAATAACAATACAAACAAAAATTGTACATTGCCTAATATTTTCATCAACTATGTTGATGCTGACACTTTAAATACAGTACCATTAAAACATTCCATAATGTCTTCCTGAAAGCGCTTTACAAACATTTTGTAGGTAAATTCCTAAATATTATTTTTGAGAAGAAACTACTTGACCATTTTGTATATATATGAAAATAAAATTGTAAATGCTAACCTTTCTACTTAAGTTCTAGATCAGATGAGCCATTCAAAATACCCACATTGTACTCATTTGATAAACAAGTCCTCAGAATTTACTCCCCCACGGGCAATGACAAAGTGGTCCAGAACATGGACTCAGGGACATCTCCCCCGCTTTACTGCAGACTGGCTATGTGACTCCTGTAAAGTTACTTACATTTCCTTTTTAAATATATTTTCTTGTACAAACAAGAGAGGTAAGAAAGAACTTGTGTTTTTTAAATATGTTAACACGTAAAAGTCACTTAAGAAAAACTACCTGAAATATAAAAAATTTTCTATAAATATTAGCTATTAACTTTACATGGAAAGTGCTACAACAGTCGGGCATGGCAGAGACTAGCAGCTGAACATTCTGGACTGTAAATCCCAGACTCTATTTCTGCTAAAGTGTGACCACATAACTAAACTGCAGGCAACAGAGTACCAGTGTGAGGCATGCTACTCACGAGCCAGGCCTAAGAAATCTTCCTTATGCTCCATGTTTAGTCTCTTTGCTGGCAGTTGGGATGTCAAAGATAAAGTCAGCTTTGGGAGGCACTAGGTGAGAATGGCAGTCTTGACTAGCCGGGTCCCCGAAAATACATAGAGGAGAGACAAACAACTAACCTGTCTGCTTCTCCAGGATACTCCTGTGTGCAGGAATATGTTTTTGTTGAACAAAGCAGTTCTTTTTTGGGACTGTTTTTAACTATAGACTATGATCTTCTAATTAATACGGTTAGGGAGGAACAGAAAGATGGACAAGACACATTGTTTGATTAAGAGAACTTATAAATTTATAGAAAAGCAGAAACATACATGGGAGCTCTGTGCTGTAAAAAGCCTTAAGGAGGAGAATCATCCTGAATTACAGGAATTTAAGGGTTTCCAGGACGACAAGAACTAACAGACAGCAGAAAATCTTTAACTGTTTCCTGGGTGGTGCATTTTAAATGTTCCCTTAAAAAGGGTCAGAGCAGATACATGAAGTTTCTCAGACAAGAAACAGCATGAAAATGAAAAGGCACTTGAAAAATGAACAAAAATTTTAGGTCAATGAATACTAAGTTTGCACTGAGCAGGAGAATGAGTAAGTGAGTTTGGAAACATAGGCTAGTGTCAGATATTTTAATCTTTGTTTCCATGTAGAACTATTCAGGGTCGATTAGGTACAGGATGGGAATATCTGACATGAAATCATGAGGAATCTGACATGAAGTCATGAAATCAGAGGGAATGATAGTAGGTATAATTAAGGAAGACTTTATCATTCTGAATATGGCCTTGCTCAATGTTCTACTTGTATTCTCCATGATTCAGCAATACCAAACAACGCACATATTCCCAATTGTACTATCGCACATCTCCATATTTGTGTGTATGCCACTACCATAGCTGTGGTATTATCTAATTCAGATGCCATCTTCCTTTCAGCTTCATACTCTTCTCAAAGTTAAATATTTTATTATTCTGACACTCTACTATGTAAGTCTCACAGTGTCCAATAAAAAATGTGTTTAGTGGATCTACTTCTGCTATCCACTGCCTCACAAACTATAACAGAGTAAACTTAGTATTTTTTTAATTTTATTTTAATGGTACATTTTAGATGTACATAGTGATAACATTCATCATAGGGTATTTGTACCTGTACATCATATATCTTGTTGCTTTTTTTCTCATTCCCCTCCCCTAAACTTATTATTCTTGTCATATTTCAATCAGCTATTATCATTCCTTGTCAGGCAAATACTATGCATTTACAGGACATTTGTTGAACTAACTTAATATGTGGTGTGGATTAGTGTGACAAGACAATGGAGGTGAGGAAACGCTTTTAAAATATACTAAACTCTCATCTTTAAATAAGCACCATAAGGTTATTTCAAACTCATTGTTCATGTTATTAGAGCCACAAAAATATAGCACATTACTGAATTAGTAGCTTAATAAAATATAAATGAGTTTAGGATGCCACAGGCCATTTTTAAAACTTGATGTTCTTTGGACTGATGCTTTTAGATAGTGGTGAGTTGCTACCACTCTTATAACAAAGCTGATATAGTCTCAGCAAGCTGAGTGGTATCACAGCAAAATAGACTCAAAAGCTCTACTGTAGACATAATCATTCACTAAAACCAAGGAAGAGGTAATTGTAAAGTGTAATATAATATTAATATAACTTAAAATATAATGTTGTTAGGAATAATGCTATTATTATGTTTTGGAACTCATCATCCAGACTTGTTTTGTGAGAGATTTGGACCAGCCATTTCTGGCTACTAAAGTCTTACCTACAGCTTTAAGGTTTGTCTGTTTTTTCTTATTTAGAAGACTTAATATGGTTTTTAACAGTTAAGTGATGATTAATCAAATCACCATAAATCAGATTCCTAAATAACAAATTTTAATGTTAGTATACTGGATTATATAGAAACTACAACCTATACATGATATCAAATCCTTTGCTTTTAAGTGGCAGTAAAATGTATAACCATGTGCTACTGAGGAACTATCGGTTTTTCCTCTTGCCATTTTGCTTAACGTGAATTAATTGCATTTTATAACAGAAGTAACATGATAATTTCAGAGAGATCTCATGCTACACAAAATCCAGTCCTTAGAGTCTTCATCATATGCTCCTGTAACTCAAAACATTTTATTTATGTTTCTATTGATTCTGCAGATAACTCCTCCAAATACCGTGGTTGTATGAGATTACACAGGAAAGCCTTCTATGCTGGCATAAAAGGAAATTTACATATTGTCCTGAGTTTGGATAAGAGTAAAACAAATTTCACACAGACTATCATAGAAGATGGTTCTTCCATTCTTTAAAGATTGTGTTACACCGTTGTTTTCCCATGTATCAATAAGCAAAATTGTGAAGGTGTTCACTTATTGCCTCACTGTTTGCTATTTTGAGTTGACATTTTCTTAATCTGGTTTACATAATGATAAAAAGCAAAAAAAATGGATGAAATAACTGAGGTTTGTCCATAGCCTCTGCAGACATTGTGTGAATATACATTGAGAAGCATGTGGAGTAACCAACAGTCCAGTTCTGGAGCCCACAGAAGTAGTTGTAATCTCAACTGTGTCCTGTGACCTTGGACAAGTTACTAATGTCCCAGAATCATATTTTCTCACCTGTAAATGAGAAAATGATAGTATTTGCCTTCCGGGATTACTGTGAGAATTAAATCAGTGAGAAACATATAAAACTCTTAGAAAGCAGCATAAATGGTATTTGCTTTAGGAATATACAACTGTTTGTTTCTTAGCAGGAAACTACATTAAAAGAAGTGGAAACCATGAGTTCGAGAGTATTTAGTAATATTGTCTGATTTCTAAAAAGGCATGTAACTACTTAAAACATTGAGTCAAAACCACCACAAATTTAATTTCATTTGGGTCATTAGTACTCCCCAGGAAGCTTGCTCTCAGCTGTCTCTCTTAATGATTTTCCTTAATAGATATCCCTAAACTTTCCCCATCTTCTCAAAGCTCCTGTGGTATTTAGGCCTTGGTCTCAGCAAATAACTGTGCCTCCCACCTTCCCAAATAAATCAGGACAACAGCAATATTTCCAGGACAACGCCAAGTTGTCAAGATCCGCACTTTCCCTTTCTTTTTTCCTCTTTCAGAAAAAGAATATTTATCAGTTATGTTCTTTCTCCCATCATCAATCACCTTCTCTAAGACTGTGCTCTAATAATCTTCAATTCTGTGTCAGAAGAACTTTCCTTGGAATTCCCCACATACCTCGACTTCAGCCCACGCCACACTGAATTTCATTCCTCAGCTCATACATCAATCATTTTGCCTCTCTCCTCTCTGTCTCAGCGAGGTCTTCTCCCATCCTAATTTTCAATCTACAACCACATTGTCTATATGCCTTAGACAAAGCATTCTTCTCCATTCTCCATAAAATTGTATTCATTTGTCTATCATCATCCGTACTATAAAAGTGAATTACTGTAACAGCCTTCCGCCAGGATGGTCTGCCCCTATGCCCCTAGTCTAGAAGGATCACACACACACAAAAAAAAGAATAACATAAAAAATATCATATATCTACTCAGTGGTCTATTGTAGCCAGCTCCTTCTGGTTCACGTGAACCAAATGTTAAATATTCAGGAATCCTTTTCAATGGACTATCAGACCACTGGTGCTTAAAATTGGACATTGAGAAATTATCTGTCCTTCAGAAATTGGCAAATGCTTCAACTGACTTGTCAGCATACCACAAGTCTTCATTGTACATCAACACTAATACATTTAAAGAACAATTCTGATATTCTCATGTTTCCAATTGACTGGTGGCCTCATCCTCTTCCTGGTGGTTAGAGTAGAATATCAGGATTTGCCAACCTCCACTCTGCTCTGGTCTTTGTACTTGGCAGAGCCTGCTGTCTTGCCAGCTGACATATTGTCCTTAAATCTAACAGAATCAATGACTTCAAAAGTCTTAGACTGCTCTGTGATCTGCCTCCCTCTATTGTTTGTCCCTTTGTTTCTGTGGCCTTTTGTCCTGTATATTGGATATCATTGCTGTCCACTCTAGTTCCAGAGAATCTTCTACTCTGGCTAACTTGCCTTCTCGTTCCCAGTCTTCCTTCCAGTGTGTCTGGGGCCTCAGCTACTCTAAGGAGACTTCAAAAAACAGACATCATTTCTCTGGTTTAGTTTAATTATTCAGGTCCAAGAAAGCATTGAGTCATTTTTCTCATTAGAAACAAGGAACAAAAAATGCATCTCAGTCTGGGCAAGTATACATTTCACTATACTTTTTACACAGGCATGAGCTACAGCTTCACTACCTGGACGAGTTGGATATGCGGAGAAGGAAAATCCCAAGTGTACATGGTGGCTACAGAAGAATAGGGCTCATTTCTCCATTTTCAATATCACCACCAACAAAAAAACCCTTGACTGCCAAAAGCAATTAAAAAAAAAAAAGGAGCCCAAGTATAAAACCTAAAAGCTGAAAAATGGAAACTTAAAAGCTGTTCACACTGTCCTCACTAGCAGTCTCGATGTCACATCGGGAGCTGACGACAGAAATGAGAATCACGGCCAAGGTCCCCTTCATTCTGTCATCAATAACTGTGAGACATGCATATCCATAGGTGACCCAAGGGTCAGCCCCAGCATTTGACCATCAATGTTAGTCGCTTTATTTTAGTGACAGTTGCTACCTGATTCTACCCAATGTCACATACATAGTGACATCAACAAACAAAATGTCAGGTACAGTCTGAGTCATACTAGCTTCCTAGTGTTTGTGCATAAGCTAAGATAAAATGTTCAAACAGCTGGTACTTCAGGTGACTTCTGACTACATCTTTGATATCCAGTCGATAAAGGGAAAAGTTTGTGCTGTCCCTGTTCTTTAAGTAATCACAAATGAGTCAAAGTCATATGCCACAATAAAGCACTAAAACATTGTCCAGAAATGTTTATTTCTGAATATAACAAATCTATAAACTCCATTATGAAAAAAGTCTTGGTTTCATTCACTAGGGTAACCTCAGTAAGAAGAATGGTGTTCGACTTTTTCTAGAAGTTCAAATAGTTGTTGGTTGAATGAATTCATAGTGGCATGAAAGTCTGTAAGGAGCACAGAAAGGGGAATTTATAATACATTTCAGAAAGTCCAGTCACTACTTTGTCCCCCATGATGGAGCGTGAAATAGCAACTCTGCCTTCGCGGGATCGTTCGCACAAATAAAGCACTAACACTCAGAAGGAGACGTTGGCTTTGTCGTACTATGAACGTGCAATACAGAACTCAAGTATTTGTGTTTCCCATCAATGTTTTAGCTAAAGAAATATCTGTATTTCTACCCAAAATTCCTGTTGCAAATAGAAAGAGATAGTCCGTATATTCTGGAATATATTCATGAGTAAAAGAAATACATCCTGATAGCATCCAGTCTGCAAGTCCTTGGGTATTTCTTGGCCACAGACCAGGCTCTTGACCTGGTGATGAAGCTCAGCATGGAAACCGTTGCAGGAAGACAGAAAGCAACAGCACTGTAACTTGACCCACGGTGCCGTGATCTGCCGTGTGCTACCAGCACAGACACGACTGCAGAACTCTAGACTTTTCCAAGGCCGTACTGCCTCTTAAAGGTTTCCAAGACGAGAAAGGTCAAAAGCAATGTGGAGATAAACATAAGTGAGTAAAACCTAATGAGACCTTCAGATAGCCTGTTAGAAGAGCTATTCCATAATCAACCATGAAGTCCAAACTGATTTTCCTGGTAATAACCAATTTTCTCAACCTGATACTGTGACAATGGGGTGGGAATGAATAAGGCTTTTGGACACTGACTCCATACTCTTTGGGTTTTCTGGCCAAGGGATCATGTACCCTTAGGCTACCAGAAATTAAAAAATGAAATATCAACACATAGATTAGCTTAAGTGAGTCAAAGCCTAACTGATACTGACCGTTCACATCATGAAAACTAGTAATAAATATGTACCATTTATTAAGGCTGTTATTCAACTTTTAGGTCGCCCAGTATGCAGCAGTGATGAATTCAAACCAGAGCACTGTCACTGAGGTACAGATCATAGCAGTGTGGCTCAAGTCCCAGGAGCTCATCTCCAAGTCTTCGCTGAACGGGGACCTCGAATGGCTTATAAGACCTGTTCACCTTTCCGGATTCTCGCCACAGTCACTGCGATTGATCATTGAATTTGTTGTAACTAATCCCATTAAAAACATCAAGATTTCACAATTGCAAAGATTATAAAGCAGGAATATTACATGAAAATTGGGGGAAATTAGGAGAAAAAGCCAGAAACAATTAGTGAAAGAATGGGCAATACGTATGGTCAGGAAGAGTTGCAAATGACTTTTACTTGTGCTGAAATCAGCAACTTTAGAAAACCAAATCCTGTGATTAGAAATATTGACTTTCAATCGAGATGCCATTTTACATATAATCTGGAAATGACCAAAATGCCTTTGGCTAAATGATTTTTATCCAGATCATCTAATTCTATACAAAAAAAGACAATTGTAATATGCTGGGAATTTTGTCAAGCACTAAGGAAGTGTAGGATGAAAAGGAAGGGCATCGTCTTATCTGCCTGTAAATTATCAGTCGAAGGAGTTATCCCAGAATAAGAGACAAATAGGTGGAAACCTGACATACTAGTAGGATTAAACAAGTCGGAAGTGGAAAGGCAGAAGAAAAAGGCACTTGTGTGCAAAACTTGAGCCTGTCAGAGAGAAAATACACTTCTTTTTGATTAGAACAGAGAGAATAAGAAATTTAATGTTAATACACAGGACAATACTTGATATTTATCAGGTATGATGGAAATATTTTTGAATAACTTTATTTTGCTTACTTATAACTTCTTATAATCAGATTATATGACTTTTGCACAGCAAAAATTCTGATACATTAAAAGTAAATTATAATAAAACTACGTATATTTTTACAAAGCCCATAGGGCTCCAAATTAGCAGTATTTGCAAAACAAGAGACAGAATATTCATTTTCACCCCATCAGTAGAGTCAATCAATTCTGTCAAGTCCGTCTGTTCCCAATTGTAACTCTAAGCACTTGTTCTCATTGCCCATCTGACTGTAAAATCTTTCAGGTGTCTGTTCACCATTGTCTCATCAGCACCTACCTCATCACTCACAGCCCACTGTACACATTTCACAAATAACTGGATTGAATGTGAATAAGCTATTTCCGACTCGTGTGGACTAGTTGAGAATTCTGTTGATCTCCATCTGTAACTCTTGGACATTTTTACTTGGACATCTCACAGGCACCTCAACACAAAATTTCAAAATCTGTTCCTCTTTCTAGTTTTATTAGTGAACAGCATGAACACAATCAATACCACTTACTTGTGATTATCCTCCATTCTTCCTTCTCAATTACTGACTGCTTTCATCAGTATAAGACCTATAGGTCTGCTCCTCTCCAATCCCTTGAAATCATTTCACTTTAGCTATTCCTCTTGCCATTTTCAAGTCCTCATCCCTTAATATTAACCAGATTGTAATTACGTGCCCCTAATCCTAAGACCTCCATTTAATTGTTACCAGAGTGATCTTTCTAGAATGTAAATTTGATTAGTTTTTACCCTTTTAAAATCCATTAATATCATTGGGATAACTTTTAGGATAAAACTTTTACTCTTCCTTAAATTAGTCCTTCTATTAGTCTTTTCCATTAAGATACCTGGTTTTACAAAGAATTTATAGGTTTCAAGAGGACTGTCACAACTTTACCATTAAAATATGAAATATCTGTATATCGTTAGTTATCCATTAAAATAAGGTATATTTGTCATGATTTTAACATTACTGTATAAGCAGATTACTCCATATTATAACTAGTCATAAAACTCAAATTCTCGACATGCTTATTGCTCATCAATCTTTTTATCATTTTCTCAATCTTATTTTGACATTCCCAGACATTAAGCCTTTTTGGGCAATGGGACATGATGCTTCAGTATTTCATGCTATGCTGTAAGATAATAATATGTGTAAAATGCTAAGGAAGGGTTAATAATAATCTCTAGTATATTTTCCAAATATTACCATCTCTTTTCTTTCCTTAATTTCTAAAAACTTTTCCTGTTTTATTAGGTGTTTAAGCTTCGGTGGACAGTGTACTCTTGCTTTGCATCTTCTATGTTGTAACTTTTCATGTCTCTTAAATACAAGCCCAATGGGACAGCAGCCTGTTGTTTGTCCAGGCGTAGTTCACCATGTGCATTCCCTGACTCGAAGAGAAAGTAATAACCACCAAGTACTTACCATTCACTGTAATGTAAAAGGACAGCACAAATTATTCTACACAATGCAACTCACAATTCACAATGTCACATCCATCGTGGGCCCTTATATTTGCATCAAAGAGGTACCGAGTCCAATTGCCCTAACTTCCACATTAAAATAGTCAGCACATTTATTAGTGTGCTATCACCATACTATTCTATACAGTTTATTTTCCCTCCTATTTACTAAAATTTATTCTACTACATAAGTAATTGGTAGTTTGCTTAGATATTTTCTTGTCACTGGCACACATTTTTATCAATAATCTTAGGTTTACTTCTATCAGCTCTCATTATCAATTTTCTGTGTTTAGGGTGAAATTTAGATAAGAAACTAGTTAACTTTATTCAGTTTCTTTTCCTTCTCTTCTCATTGCCACTACGTTATAGGGTTATAGGTGTTTCTTATCTAATGTAATAGAAATATATTATTAAACATGTCATTTTCAATTGACCCAAAATTAAATTTCTCCTTTTTTGTAGTATCATGTTTCATTCTTACATATTTTCTCACACAGTGTAGACTAAAACATTATAATGACTTCGACTCCACAAAAATGCCCTTATATAAGGCTGTATCCTATATTTAGGTTTCAGCTGATTACCATAGAAAGCAAATATGATTTTTGTTGATTTTTACAGGGAATTTTTAAGAAAGTTTATGGAAGAAGAGCCTTCTATTTTGTCTAATTGTATATTGATAGATTACAAAAATAATGGCCACAAATTCCTGTTTCTCATGTTAGTGACTTTGTGATTAAAATCTGAGATCCATCTCCGCATGGTGCTTCTCCATCGGACCATGTGATTTGGGTATCAGCAGGCAGGACAAAATCTGTGGCTCAAAAATCACTTTACCCACGTGGCTTATTCCTTCTCAAAACTGAGAATCTCTCCGCCACATGTGAAGCACCCCAGGCTAGCCTAACGGAGCACAGGGAACCTCATCAAGCAGAAACAAACCTCCTCAGCCAAGAAGCTCTAGACCTGTTAAATCACCAAACATGAAGGCCGAAAGCTTCATAAACTATGCAGCTTCTGTCGAATCACTGCAGTGGAGATCAACTGTACTTCCACAGACCAGAGGACTCACCCAGTAGCTGACTCAAGAATCACAAGCAAATAAAATGGTGGTTGTTTTAAATTTGGGGCTAGGTGGTTATGCAACAACAGATAACTGATGAACGAGATAACCATTTGCGCCTTGTGCCTTGGACAGGTAGGAAACACCACGGTGCAATGTAGCAGATTTTACCTTTCCCTATTACCGAACAGCAGTCGTCCTTTACTTTTCTTTACTCCTCACTCTTTTTCCTTTTTAAATCTCATTCATCAAAGAAATTACCCAAAATCTTAAGTCACTCAAGAAAACCCAGGAAGGCAAAGAGACAGTCCAGAAACTGCACCTTAAAAATTGGTAAGTGTACATTTTAACTGCTCTCTTTTTCACTTTTCCACTACTAAAGCTATTCGTAATAACTTCATGTCTTTCTAGGACTTCAGAAGGCAAATGCAGTTTATAAAATCATATTAATTTTGAAAAGTATGCATGATAAACAAAGGAACTGGCTATCTCAGAAAGTTTGTTATAGTAAAATCAACATAAAAAGTTACACTTACAGAACTGTGTAATATAAAACCATTTTAGCTTTTGACAGTCATATAAATACCGGAAAAGGATGAGCCCATAATTTAACTAATTACAGAAAGAAATAGTTAAATCAGTATTAATTTCATTATCTTTCTTTGCCAGGTAGTGTTTCAGATCTAATGAAAGATTTGCTTTAATCGTTCACCTATATTTTATTTACATTAGACAATTCAAATGAGTTACATATGAATTATGTGAAAGGACAGCCATACTTAAATGTCTTGGAAAAAAGAATGGCATAATTTAAAATGTTTGAGTTATGTAGGTGCACTTTTGCTAATTGAAACAAAACAAAATAAGCTCTAGGTTTACCTCTATTCCTTGCACCTTTTCTAAATTCTTCTCTGCGATATTAGGAAACAGATCCAGGCTTTGTCTCCAGTTCCTTTCACAGAGCTCTTAAAACCCTCGGACTCTCCTGAATGATAGCCGTGTTTTTTATTACTACCAATGAGCTCCTTATAATCATGCTAAACTCATGCTAAGGAGCTGTGGTTGGCAGGCAGAAGAAGTCCCTAGACAGTCTCACCAGGAAGCACAGTGGTAAGAGAGTTTAGAAGTTTGGCACTTTAAATTTTACCCACGGTAGAGGGAAAATGATCTATAAAACTCTTGAAGAAAGAGGTCCGATGTGTTTCTGGGTTGCGGAGCAGGTGTAGGTGTTGGGACGGTGGTCACAAAGAGAAAGCACAGAACAGCCTCACGCACTTCCATTCTAATACCTTGCTGTATTCTTCTCTTCCATCTGGCTGTTTTTGAGTTGGATCCTATATAATTTGCTTCTAAACCTATGTTAACTACTTCTCAGGTTTCTGAAAGCCATTCGAACAAACTATTGAAACTGAAGACACCCTATGAGCCATCAATTCAGCTGATCTCTTACAAGTCCTGAAGATAGAGCCAAACACTAGGGCCCTGAAAGGATCTGGAGGCAGATAGCGTCAAAACAGAAAAATTCTAAAATGACCCATGTGGGTCCACACAGGGAAAGGCTTGCTGTGGGAAAACACACATACATCTGGCTTCAGAAATTCTGTGGGAGAGTGCAGAGAAACCGAGTGTTTTTTATCATCCTCTATTCACTATCGATTCTATCATATTTTGGTCATTGTTTTGGATCAACTTAATTAGAGGTGCCTTATGTATTTTCCAGTCTTTCCTTGCTAGTTGGTGTGTTTCCAGGGAATAAATATAAGAAAATTTGATGAGAGTACCAGAAAAAAATGGACAATACTGCAGCATTCTATATCTGGCATAGTTACATTTTTATGGAATTTATAAATTGTTACAGCATATTAACAATGGAAGGATATTTATTATTATAAATCATGGTTTGAACTATATAAATAAAATATATACCAACAGGTTAGGGGCTTTTACAATTCTTTTTTTTTTTAATTACAGATTTATAAGAAATAGTGACATTCATAAAGAAGAACCTTATATTTCTCAACTCTTTCTCCCAAATAGTAACATCTTACCTAACTACAGGAATAAAAAAATGAAGAATTTGACACGGATAAAAGGAGTGTTTATCCTTGTAAAAATACCACCTTATAACTTCTAATACCTTATCACTTGTCATGGATTCATAACTATTTTCACAGCTGTGGTATTTTGTATTTTTTCAAGAAATTGGTCCATTTTATCTAAAATGATACGTTTACATGCACAGAATTATTCACAACATTGATTTATCATTATTTGATGATTTCAGGTCTTTAATGATAATGTCTTAATTTATTCTTCATATTAGTGATTATACATTCTATATTTTTCTTTTCTTTAGTCTCCCTAAAGGTTTATCAATTTTATTGATCTTTTAAAATAATTGACTTTTGTTACACTTTATTATTTTTCTGCTTCCAATTTCACTGAATACTATTCTAAATTTGCTATCTCCTGTTTAAGTTAGTGATTTGATTGTTTTCCTTTTCTATAGTGCAAGTCTTTAGTGTCATAAATTTCCCTTACGGCACTGTTACATTCCCTCCGTGTGGTTTTTTTTTTTTTCATTTCTTATTAGTTTAATTAAATGTTTTATTCCCTATAATAGATGTCTTTTGAACTATGGATCATTAGGAAGGTTTTTCTTTTAAAGTTTCCACAGAACTAAAGATTACCCTGGTTTATGTCTATTAATTTCTAGATTCATTCCGTTTTGCTCAGTGAACACATTCATGGATTTCAGTTCTTTAAATTTGTTAATGTTTCTTTTATACCTAAGACACGGTTGATATCAGTATGTATTCAATATATGTTTCAACATAATGTGTGCTTTGTTGAAGGAAAGCTGGATAAATGTTGATTAGATCTTATTGACTGCTACGGGGATTTTCTATACACTAGATAATTTTCTGTCAAGCTTTCTATCAATTATTGAGAGAGAAAATGCTAACATATCTATAATTGTAGATCTTTCTATTTGTTCTTTCAGTTATATCAATCTTGTTTCACATATCGTGCATATATAGCATATATAATATACAAGTACTGTAATATAGATAATTTCTATATATCTTTGGTGAATTTGTACTTTAATCATATGTAATGTTCCTCTGGGTCTTTGTAATTTTGCTGTGCAGATCTTATCTAGCCTCTTCTGACTCGTTTTGCTTAATGTTTTCATACTATAATTTCTAATCCTTATATTTTTAGTCTATGTATATCACCGTATTTGAAGTGAATTTTATGAACACTCCTTAGATTGGGCTATTAAGTTGTTTGTGGGGATGTTTTGCTTTGTTTTGAGACAGAGAGTCTTTGCTTTGTGGTTCAGGCTGGCCTTGAACTCACAACAGTCCTCTTGCGTTCTCCTCCCGAGTGCTGGGATTACAGGTATGTGCCAGCATGCCCAGCAAAGGGTATTTTATTAATTTACTCTCTTCACCTGTGTCTTTTCAGTCATGTATTTAGATTATTTACATTTAATATGATTATTGATGTGTTAAAGCTTGCATGTGTCATTTTTTGCCTTCTATTTTTTTGTCTTTCATTTTCATGTTTACATTTCTCTGCCTTGCTGTGGATTAATTCAACAATATTAGAACAGCATTTTAATTTACCTATAATGCTTTCATATAGCTCATTGTATTTCTTTCTAGTTGTCTCCTAAGTTATAACTTTATATGCCCATTCCTAACAACAGGAATGTGTCCTGACAAATGCACGGCGAGGCGACTGTATTGATCTTTGCACATCAGCAAGTGTTCTCACATATACAGCACAGACTACTACACACCTCAGCTTTATAGTATAGCCTATTACTTTGCCAGATTTGATCTGGAGTGAAATTTTCATCTACAACCGGCATATGTTGAATTTCAAGAAACTTTCTAACTGCTTTCTCTTCAGCCCTTGCAAAGCCAACACTCTAACATTACGCAATGAAAAACAATTCTTGGATGATTTTAACCAACTAGAGCTGGCACTAAGTTCAACATAATAATCAGTCAAGCCCTTCCTTCCAGCACTGCAAGCAATCTTTTAGCTTTAGTCCTGCTTGTCATAGTCTGAGAAAGGGAGACTTCTGTGTCAGGTCTTCAATCTAGATCATTAGAAGTATTTCCATGTCTGATATACCAGTAGGACTTCATTGAATTTTTGTTAGTATCATTGATTTCAATGAAGTAGATCCTTTAAAATCTTCTATCTCTTTGTTCTTTTTCTTCAAGATCCCAACTATAGTGGAATGGAACTTTCCCAACTGGTGAGCAATAAGCATCACTGATTTTTCACCTTCATGGTCCTTAATCACTTTTAATTTTGCTTCCAGGACAATTGCTCTATGCGACCTCACACTGGGAATATTAGCAGTGGATTTTGTGCACTTAGGGGTCATGATGAACAAAACATTATAAGATTAAATTAAGCCCAAGAGAAAACGGTGCAGTCAATAAACAAGAAAAGAGTTTTATGAAGCTTCTATTGTAACACAGCACTGTTTTACAGTAAATATTTTTTATCAGTAGGAGTCCACACTACATGATGATATATAGGAAATGCATAAACAAGTAACAAAGTTATCATTACCAAATATTGTATACTGTATGCAATTATATGCACTTTTATAGCACTGGCAGCTCGGTAGATTTACACTAGCATCATCACAATATGCTACATGAGAGTAATGTTACATTGGCTAGCACAGTAGGAGGCAAGAGGAATTTTTTCTGCATCATCATTATATTATGGGACAACGATTGCATTGCTGATCAAATCATGATTATGCTCACAGCTCTGTGTACCTACTTTCTCACACTCTACTGATATTAACATACTACTGATCTAAAGGAAGTGCACGAACCCCACCTTCTCTTATGTCCCCTTACATTTACCATTTTGATTGCCTATTTCTTCTACATTCATTGAAAACCACATTAGATAGTGCTATGATTTTTAACTTAGCCTTCAAATATAATTTAGAAAACTCCAGTAGAAAAAGAATACAGACTAGATTTGCACATATATGTGCTTTTTCCTTTGTCTTTCCTTCCTGATTTTCCAAATTTCTCCTTGTATCACTTTCTTCCTATTTCAGAAAATTGTTTTAAGCATTCTTGTTTGGGTAGGTCCACCTGTGCAAATTTTCTTAGTTTACCTTCATGTGAGAGTGCTTTTATTGCCCTTCCTTCCTGAAAGGTATTTTCCCTGGACACATAATTTGAACCCACAGGTCTTCTCTCCCAGCATATGAAAATGCTGTACTGTTTTCTTCTGGCCCACATGATTCCCTAAGAAAAATTTTCTACCATTCAAATACTTTCTCCTTATGTGTAATCTACTGTTCCTCTTTGATTGATTTTTAATGTTTTCTTTGCAATTTCCCTAAACTTTACTATAATACTTATTGGTGACGATTTCTTCAGGTTTCTCCTCCCTGGTACTCACATGAACTACTGACTCTGCAGAGTGATGTCTTCAGGCAAATATAAGCAGTTTTCCACATTATTTCTTCATGAACTTTTCGGCTGTGCTGCAGTGTCCCTCTCCTCCTACACTCTAAAGCATCAATATTATATCTTTTCTAGTATAACAGACCATGCTGTTCATTCATTTTTTTCACTCTACTTCTACTGTTGAAACTAGAGGATTTCTATTGTTCCATCCACACTTACTGATCCTTTCGTCTGTCCCATTAATTTGCTTCTAAACCCATAATTGAGTCTTTTTTTTTATTCTAGCTTTTGTGTTCTATAGATACAAATTTTTTTTGTTTTATTCTTTATTTCTCCTAATTCTTTGTTGAGATTTTCAATTGTGTTGTCTGTTTCAAGCACGTTCACAATGTTTATTGAAACGTAATATGATGGCTGTTTTAAAATCTCTGCCAATAATTCCAGAATTGTGACATCAACATTCATGTCTATTGTTTGTCCCTTCTCATTCAAGTGTAGATATTCCCGTTTCTGCATGTGGTTAGTGGTTTTCGACTGAAAGCTCCGTATTTGATGTTCCACAAGACTCTGGATATTGTTTGACTCTGGTGTTTTTGCAGGGTTCCCCTGACACTACTCTGCTACCACCAGGTGAGCGTGCAGGGTCCGATTCTCCACTCCCCTCGTCACTGTGACCCCTGGCGTGGGGAAGAGCTCCTTGTTACAGTCGGTTGGTGGTAGAAGATCAAGCTCTCCACTACATTCCCAGCATGTCACCCCGGCTTGGAGGCACAGAGATTCCCATCACTTCTCAAGTGGCTCCACTGACACCAGGGAACCGAGGGCTACCGTTGAGTGGTGGGGACGCTGTGGCTCTCACCCAATCCTGTTCCGACACTGCTGAGACAGGAGGCAGGGGGACGCCTCACTCTCACCAAATGGGAGTAGCAGTCTAGGTGCCCCGGGATCTCCACTCAGATGACAGGGTGGGAAGGGTTCCTCCTGTCCCTGGGGACTAAGTTCCTGCTCCCTCTCGGCATCGTTCAGACAGAGGGCTCAGGTGACTACCAAAGGCCGATGTCCAAGGTTTCTCCTCTGCCTTTTCTGGTGGGGCTGTGAGCACGGTTTTCTCAGCAGTATTTCGCTAGAGCAGAGCAGCCTCTGTCTTGTGAGGCTAGCCCTCTCCGCTTCCTTTGGGGAGAAAGGTCAAGCCTTCCTTGGACTTTTTGCTACATGTTACGTTTCTGTGCTCCTGGTTTCTCAGCACAAATCCGAAACATGAGAGGAAAAGAAAATCTAGGGACTCATCGCTATGTCAGACATTAAAATCTCAGTTTCCTTCTTTCGTCGGACTGCAACCGTTCTCTTAAATTCATTTTACATGTAATATTCCAAGGCTACAGCTATACTTTAATAGAGGAAAATATTTCTACTTTTTATCTCATAAGCAAAAATCATCAGGGAACTTAAACAAATTACATAAGGTGTTGTATTTGGCAGTCTTTGAAAGAAAGACATAATTCAAATTATCTGTTTGTGATACAGGAGTACTCTTTTCTTTTTAAATAAAACTTTCAAAATAAGCTCTATGGTTAGCTGTACTCTGCAAGCCTTCTCTAGATCACCCTTTATTCACTTGATCAATTTTATATTTAGAGAGTTGTCTGGGGCACAAATCATTAGAGGCACCATATGGATTGTCCTAGTTTTGCTTCTAATTATTACTTGTATTTGGCACAATTATTGGAAATAAATGTAAAGAATTTGATAAAAACAGTCACAACAATTAACTAGAGTATAATATTCAAGGTCCACCATAGATCAAGTCTTTTATAAATTTTTAAAATGTTATACCTTGGTAATCTTGAGAAGACTTTTATCAATCATTATATACATTGCTGTAAACTAAATTCATAATATGCAATGGTAGGGTTTTTTGCTATTATAATTTCCTATAGTCACAAGCACCAACTTTACAAAAATCAGCAAATTATTCTAGATCCTACACTGATTCTCATCAGACAAAAATCAAAACAATTTCTTTATATAGTTTATTTTATAATTTAGAGTATCTACCTCTAAATATTTTAGATATAAACTATAATAGTCTTCAGTTACAATATACATTTTTATCTAGCAGGGTTTTTTTTTTCCCTTAAAGAAAATTATTCACCTTCCTTTTTGGATTACATTGCTTAAACAAGCACTATTTCAGTTCAGTGTGGAGAAAACCCAAAAACTAAATATCTAGTAGTATATTCACACCTCTATCTAGAACATCTGCTTTATTTCCTGTTTGCTTTCCCATACCCATATTTTTAGCCAGTTGTGGACCAGCCTGCTTTAGGCCAGATAGTATTAAGAAATAGAAAAGAGAACTAGGCAACATTGTCAAAGAGAATGACAGAATGACCTTACTGGTAATGGCTGGGAACTTTGGCTGTAATTTGGATTTCTACAGGCTAATGAGGGAAGCTCTTGTTCCTGAGTGGTCTGCTGCAACGTGATAGATTCCTTTCTGCGTGGGGCTGCACTGACCACTGAACTTGCAATGTGCCTTCAGGAGAAAGACAGCAGGCTGCAAAGCTACTCCCAGGCTTGGATGTTGATCTTTCTTACTATGTGTTTGCTTGCTTAGAAGTAAATCTAAACTCCAGCCAAGTACAAATCATCATCCTCCAGAGTCTTCTAAGCTGCCTAACCATCCTAACCTACCAAGCTCATCCTCACAGACTGCTCCACAGACATTTGGCAACTTTCTGAGTCATTTGGGCTTCCTATCCCCAGGCATTTCTGTCTGAGACCAGACTCTAACCGAGGCAGGCATTTTAATAACATCCTTTGCCTTTGAAATACACCCAAACACAGCTTTGTGCTTTTTTGATCCTCTTCTTTCAAAATAACAATAATTTAAAACCCTTATGAACACTCACTCTTTTCTGTGTCTATGGAAATTAACTGGAACTGAAGTATAATGTATTATTTATATTGCTCCTAAAATTTAAGCCCTTTGGTTCCTTAGAGTGTTGTAATTTATAAAATTATCTTCTCTCGATATTGTATGACAAATAGGTCACCACAAACTTTCTCCTAAATTTATTAATGTGAAAAATGAAACAAGACAGTAAGAAGGCCCGAGAAGTAGGAGAAACGCACCGGGAGGGGAATGCATAAGTCTTTGCTTTCAAGTTTGCTGTCTGCCAGGCCTGCAGTTAATTTTTTTTTTGTATAGCAGTTTAAAAATTGTGACATTTATGTGGGAAAAAGCAAACAGGAACAATAATTAACAAAAAAATTTTTTGTTTGTTTTAAATAGCAAGTACCCAAGATATATTAGAAACTTTGTAAATGATCTAGACAGGACCAAATTAAACCAGGGACATGTGATAAACTACTTATTACATTTAAACTCTGGATTTAGTTCTCGTTTTACCTGGCAGTGAAAGCAATAAGGAAAACACATTAAATATGTATCTCACGGTTGGACAAATGGAACCTCCAAGGGCACTTTGAAAACAAAACTTCCTTTGAACTAAAGTCTGGTCAGTACCTACCCTATGCTTCCCAGCATAAGGTAATCATAGTGAACAGTGTTTTGGATATGACTGCACAAAAATACAGAACCATTCTTAAGAAGCTTATGTCTTCTAATAAGACAAAGCCCACGAAATGAAACTAAGTAATAACACAAGACGCCTTTCTATAAGAAACTGAAAAATAGCTTCCAGGTTGCTACAGACTGAACGGTGTTACTCCAAAATTTGCATCTGGAAGGTTTGACTCTAGTGTCATGGTGTTTAGGGGTGATTAGAGCTAGATGAGTGCTGAGAGGGGAGCCCATGATGGGATTAGAGGTCTCATAAGAGGAGGAAGAGAGGGAGAGAAAGAGATACTTTTTTTTTTTTTCAAGTATGAGCACACAGTTAGGTGAAATCTACCTACAAGCAAAGGGAAGAGGCTTCAGAATGAAATTTATCTTGCCAGCACCTTATTCGTAGACTTCCAGTTCCCAAAACTGTAAGAAATAAATTTCTACTGTTTGAGGTAGTCTACAGTATTTTGTTTTGACAACTTCAGCCGACTGATACACCTTTTGTACAATTTATACAAGGAATGTGTTTAGAAAGACTGCGCTCTGCTAAGGCTGACACATTTGGCCTGTTCTCGGCGCTCTCTTTCAGACGCCAGATGTTTGCACAGAGATTCTGGCAAGTGGATCTTATACAACTCAAGGTTCAGCTTTCTCTTTCTATAAAATCTATCATGTGAAACAGTTGAGAGAGCGATGCTCTATATTTTTATAGCTGTTTAAGTCACACAAAAATTTTTTAACATCATCTCATTTGATCCCAACAAATCCCTGGGATGCACTTTTCCCACCTTTCGGATAAAGAAAGTAAGGTCTTCAGAGGCAGCAGACTGTATAAGATCAGTTTATTTATGCAATTGACATTAAATACACAGCCACTGTCTTTTGTTTTTTGCACTGTAGGCACTGCGTTTGCAATGGGGACACGTTGATTGGTGTGACAAGGCAGATGTGACCTCTAGGCCCTCCACCCAAATCTCTTTTCTCAGCCAGATTTTGTGACTGCGGCCTACAAGGTTCAGCACAAACTTCCTCTGGAGGAGAGAGGCTCCAACTTTGAAAAGAGGTGAGGTACAGCACCAAGTTACAATCACCAAAATTTTGTGTTCAGCTTTTACTCAAGATAGGCAAATGTTTATCATTTTTATTGGTAAGAAACAGTCTAAGGAACAGTCTTTTTTTGGCCTACTTCTCCATGTCATTGGCAAAACATACAACAGATGTCTCTAAAGGTGGCTGTTATTTTATAGCTCCAAGATTCACTTTCTTCAACTGAATAAGGTAAACAACGACATCTATTTCAAGGGATTCTTTGTGAGCATCACATTAAATATTCTTAAAACATTTAAAACATCAGGCACACAATAAATGTTCATTAAAACTAAGTGCTTATTATTAAAGATTATCTGGCAGTATCACAGTTGCACATATGAATCTCAGCTCACATTATGAGTTAATTTTCTCCAACTCAATTTAATTATCTACTCCAAATCCATTCTGCTCAGATGGCTAAACACTTTGTCTCAGTTCTCCTTCCTACACAAGGGTTGTGTTAGAGGTCTGGAACCATCTGTAGCGGTAAGAATTAGCAAGACAGGAGGTTGTGGTCAGCTCTGTCTTCTGTCCTATCCTTACGGCAAGAAATCCACGACCATGGTGGCTTAGGATTCTCGCTTCTGAGATTCTCCAGCCACCGTCTTCCTCTTGAGCCATGTTACATCTCGATTAGAGGACTGACATATTTCCATGGGTCTTCTCTCCTATTTTCCCATTATTACTAGACAAGAAAAATAGACCCTTTCCCTACATCACCCTCATTTTAAATCTTTTTTGCACCTTTGGGGCTTAATTTTTAGGAGGAAAAAAAAGAAGCCATAAAAGATGTCATATATTCCTATTTTCTAAGCCATCTTCCAGATAAATTAGAGGGGTAAGGTATTCCATAGTTCCCCAAACCATTATTTCATCCCATAATTTCAGTCTTTCAGTGTCTGGGACCCTGTGTCTAAGTGTTACACTCCCTGTGGATTCATTTTCTTGATTCCTATTCCAACCCAATACCCATTCAGAAGCCGTTTCTGTTCCCAGCTGTCTGCCATGTCAGCCCACCTGCCTACCGCAGGAACGCTGCACCCTCTCACCTCTGTGAAGGTTGGCTACTAGCTAAACTGTATGTATGATATGTGAGGCCTGCACAGAGCCAGGTACCAAGCTTTCCCTGGCAGGTTTCACGGGCGGAAACGTTCCTCTCCATCCGTCCCAGACCCGCGGCACAAGTTGAGAACTGCAGTCTCTGGATGGAGTCTCAGTCAAGGCTTTATACCTAAATTCTACACGATGCTAAATTAAAACAGAAAATATCAAAGATTTGGTTCTACTCCGAATATTGAAAGGATTGTGCTACTATATTTGAGGAATAATGACCCTTTTAGTCAAAACAGTAAACCTTGACCAAAAGCTAACCATAGATACGGCGTTAAAGGAATAACGCTGAACTTTTTCAATGACTTTATCTGCTTCCTCACTGAAAGAAGGCAGAGTATGCTAACCATCCCTCGTAAAATTCTACCTCAAGTTTGCCTTCCACCAATAACACAGCAGTGCCTTGGTTCACAGACTCTTTGGTCTGTGAACGGTTTGGTATGCGAACAGAAGCACTTCGCAAAATTTTGGTTTTGTTTGCAAATGTTGCGTCAAGTGACAAAC
>PVJO010018829.1:0-35701 GCA_004026905.1 Hystrix cristata | reverse complement strand
GGAATGAGAAATTCTTTTAAAAAATGATCTTACTAAAAGTTTTATTTGGTCAGCAAATATAGTATGTAATATCTTTTAATTTTCTGTGACTAAAATGAAAAATAAATAAAACCTCTTGGGACTTTTGTGATGGTGCAATAAAAGACAAATTTATGAGACATTTGTCACCTAAAAATGATCCATTCAATGTTTCTGAGGAGTAAAGGGAAAGTTAAGCTAGTGTAAATGTGCAGAGACTCCACACAGGGATACTTTGCACCAAGAAAAATAAGGATCCTGATGCTCTAAAAAGTAAGATAATACTTCAATGCAAAATCCTCACATTCTTTTTCTTCCTAAAAATCTGTATCTAGTTTCCATTATACCACGACTCCCTGCCTCCACTTCCTCTAGAATGTGGGGAAACTGCAGCTACTTAGATTTCTTAAGCTTCCTTGGCCTCAGGTGACTTACAATCCATTTCACATACTTCCTAAACCTTGAGAAAAATGTGACCGCACTTTTATCAACTGGAAATTTAAATATCAAATTTATAAAAAACCAGGATGATTTTTACAGGCCATGTATAAAACGTTGAGTTTTCTGAAATATTTTCCTACCTTTAAAATTAGATGAATGCAGTGCAACTCTAAATTATACTTAGTCAAGGATACTTTTTATTGCTTGGGGATTTATTTATGTTCTAGCAATTATGGCTGCAGTTTGAATAAGTTTCCCTGCCCGTGAAGAGCTTGGCCTGATGGAAGAGATAAATCACCTCTGATCCATGACGCTGCATACAATGTGACATAAGCCACCTTGCTGCTTATTCTGGGCACTTCATTATTCCCATTGCTGTCAGACTCCTTAGTAATCCAGTTGTAGTAACCTGAGAAAATTTAAAAGTCACAGCCCTGAGACACTCTTCTCTGGAAGGTGTCGGATAAACCACTTCTTCTTTCAGACCAGTGTAAGTAACTTTGCCTATTCATACACTTAATTTGGCTGTGCTTAGATGAACAAGTCCACTTTCCTTCCAGCTAGTTTTAAAGTGTGCATTTCCCCACTTGGTTGTACTGGTTCATTCATCGATGTGTTTTTCTTCGTCATGAAATGCCATTGCTTTTACTCAGCTTCCTTAAGTATCTCCTACATTCTTCACAGGAAATGATTACTGGAATCTTAAAAGTAAGCATCTTTCTCATCCATAATTATAAAGAACTTTTCTAATTGGAAAATATTTTTTATTTGTAAATGGGGAGGGAGGAGGGGGCGAGGGGAGGGGAACAGGAGAAAAAAGAAGCAACAAGATATAGCATGGACAGGTACAAATCCCCTATGATGAATATTATCACTATGTACATCTGAAATGTACCATTAAAATAAAATAAATTTTAAAAAATTTTAAAAAAGAAAATATTTTTTAAATCCTCATTCTCAAAAGACTTGTTTCTTTAGAAACTAGCCAACAATAATTTTCAATACTCTGAAGTCTTCAAGCTTAGGCAGCCAAAACAGAAAAACAGACCCTGAAGATGCAGACTTAGTGGCATCTTAGTGGTAGAAGGAGCCTCTGAGTTAGACATGTATCACCTCCTGCACAGGGTGACCCTGGGAAAGCATTTGAACTACTGTGGACCTTATTATTCTCATCTAAAAAATAAGGAAGTGGAGTTGGGGATTTAGCTCAAGCGGTGGAGCACTTGCCTAGCAAGCTCAAGGCCCTGAGTTCAATCCCCAGCACCCTCCCATAAATAAATTAAAATTTTAAAATTTTAAAATTAAAAAATAAGGAAGTACGCCAGGGTACCACAGAAACTGTCCAGTATATCAACATTACAATTTTATAAATGCAACAGACGGCACAGCTTTAATATTTGGCTGTTTCTCTCGTACACACGTATCTTTCCTTATTTTACACACTTAGCCTGTAACAACTCTTTTACTTCTATTCTGATAACTGAATCATGCAGGTAAATCCAATTAAGGGCAGGCCTTCTCTCTCTGGGCACCAGCAGAGCGACCAGCTGCTGATCATCAGAGTCCCTCCAGATTCAGGCAGCCCTTCTTCAAAAACTAATTAGAGCTCTTACACCAGTATTTTTAACAAAAAGATATTTTCTGAGACTAACTCTAAGCAATATAGACAAAACAATAACCAGCTCTATTAGACGGCTACATAAAATGTTGAACGAATTACAGTGCCTGTGAGGAAGTAGTTGGCAGCTGCTTTTTTTTGACATGAACTTCCCTATGAAGAACTAACCCGCCCCAGCCCATTCCTGCTGACTGCTTGCGCATCTTCTCCACGAGGGCCTGCAGTTGTGCAGTAGGCAAGGGGTCCAGGACTGTCCATCTGAGCTACTTTGAATCCGGAGGACCCAACAGACCTCAGCTACTCCGAGATTTCTCGGTTCTCTACCTTCCTGATTGTCGTTTCAGTTATTTATGGAAGATGCTTATAACTTCTTTGTCAACCTGAATCTTTCTTTGAGCATGCTTTTCTGGAGCTCTGTCGTACGTCTCCCACGCCCCCGGACTCTGAATTTCAGAGACACGCCTCTCCGTGCTTCACGTCCTGCCCTTTTCTCCAACAGAGCTGAGCAAAAAATCCATAAAATAAGGGCCTGGGCAAAGCAGTCAAATGAAGCCCTTGTAGCCCACGTGTGCAGGCAATTGTGTGGGGCCACCTGTACAGGTATTGTGTTTTGATCGTATCAAAGAGGAGAAGCTATGTACCATGCAGATGAAGTATTCGTGTGAAAAGGACAAAGTATGGGGCATGCCATTATGGGAAAAAAGTCTATAGGAAAGGAAAAATAGTTTATCTGCAATTCATTTTTCATCATTTGAAAGCCTGCTCAGACCATACCAAAGCCCACTGACTCTTAATCCTTGCTTTACCAGTACACTTAGATAGTAATTAGACCCAAAGCTTACTTAGCATTTACTATGTGCCAGGTACTTATTTGAGTGCATTTATTTATTCTTACAACCATGCCTTAAAGGGAAGGCCCCATTGTCATCCCCATTTCAAATATGGGGAAAATATGATTAAGAGAGTTAAATCACCTGCCAAAGGTAGAACAGTAGCAAAGAGCAGAGTCTGGCGTTGATGCTAGGCAGCCTGGCTGCAGGGTCTACATCCTCAAACACTTTGCATTCCCTTGCCTTTCTATATGGGTTTCAGATACACACTTTTCTTGGAATCAGTAAGTGCTTCTAGGAAAGAAGAAGGGGTTGGTTTAATTGCATTGAACAGCAAATAACTGCCTAGATATTCTTTCCCATTTTAAAAATCACACAAATACTCGACAGAAGCCCATCTTATTTGAGGGAGGGGTGCTGTTTGTTTGCTTGTTTGTTTGTTCTTATAAAGCTAATATTGGCATATCTGTGACTCCAAAATACACCCTGATTTGGGCTGAAAAAGAATATTTTATCTACTTTGGAATGAGTACAGACACCTCTGGAGAGCAATGTTTGAATAGCAAAAATTAGAAAATCGCAGATAATTAGAAGAGGAAGGAACGTAGTCTTTTTATAGGAAAAAGTGCCCAAAGTTTGTTAGTGATAGGTAAGAATTTGAGTTCTTTTTCAGAACTCTATGAACGGATAACACACCTTCTCTGGTGGAAGTGCAGATATATAAAATAAATGCTACAGACCTACTACTGCCAGTGGCCTTACATTTCTTTATAACACCATACATACTTTCTTTCCTACCATTATATCAGAGGCAGAAAAAAATGTTGATAAGGAACCAGAGGTGGGAGCCACTGCAGTCTCTTTTGTCATAATACTCGCAAGCAGTTCCTTTCCCCACCGGTTTTGGGCGAGGGGGACCATGGTGGAACCTGGACTAAGGAGAATGTGGGAAAGGAGTCAGAGCCTGGTTTAGCTTCTGGGAGTTGGAAGTTGCCACTGAACCCAGTCATATCGTGGTAACTTTCATTCAGAAACTATTCATTCAGAAGCAGAGTATCTTACCAGTAAATTATCCAAACTTTCTAGAATTGAGCCAGAAGGAGAAGCCATTTTTATACAAATCCTCTCCCTGTTCCCAAATCCTTAGTCTCAGACTCCTAAGGCAAATATACAAATTCAATCATTAGACCCCTCCACACTCCCTTTCCAAAAACAGGCATAAAGCTGGTAGAAAAAATGATTCCCTACCTTCCTTTTTGTATTTATTATTTGTATTAGTATGTATTTGCAGTACGTAATGGGGAGTTGGTACATGTATGTAACACATCCTAGTCTTTTATCCCTTTCCCCCACCCTCCTCCTTCCTACAATTTCTCGGTCTCCTTCTCTTTCAAACACACCTATCTCCCTTGAAACACAGTAAAATCCCATGGGGTAAATAGTGGAGGGTTCCCATAATACATCTCTTTACATAAATGATGTTATAATGTGAATAGACTGGTTTTATATATACTGGGATTAATCTTATTCTGGTATAAGGGATTGAACTGTATTATCAGGAGTGTTTGCATATTACTTATGTCTTTTTCTTCATTTCAGCTTGATGACTTAATACTGTTTGTTGAACTGCACTGAATGGATTAGCATTTCAGGAGGCTCACAAGGACTATGTAATTCAAAGGCAGCCTCAGTTCTGCGCCGGTGCCCGTGGCTCTTGGGCCAGAAAAGGACCATCAGCTACGACTTATCAATTCACTGATCGGTCAGGTTTTCTCTCCTAACAAACTGGCCACAGAGACACATACATGTCGAGATTTTAGGGGCTGCCGAGTGAACCAAAAGTTCAGGTAGAAGCAAAGCCCAATTTAGCAACTTGGCAAGTAAAAACCACCAACAAGCTGAATGTTTTTTAAAAAACCTGAGCAAAAAATAGTTGAGAGACCATGTGGCTTCAAAGAAATAGATGCAGCAATTTCATTCTTTTCTGAGCAGCGGGTCCCTCTTGGAAATTGAAATTTTTTCCCTTAAGCTACTCCTAGACCCTTTAAATTACTCCCTTTTTGCTGAAGCCAGTTCAAGTAGGTTTGTGGATTTTTTCCTTTAAAAAAGCTCTAATGAGAAAGGCTGCGTTATCACTCAGTGAGAACAAACTTATTTGTATGTTTAATTATATTTTCACAAAAGTGGTGCAACATTAGAACCTCAATTGGCAAGAGACAAAGAGTGAAATGCCTCTAGATTTTGAAAGAACATTTGTGATGTTTCTACGAAGATCTATGTCTATGTGTGAAATCAGATTGATTAGCTGCACGGTTAGCATGGGCTCTGCTATCATCATGGTGTTTACTTGTTGAGCAGGAAAAATATGCAATTTCAGGCTTGAGATAGTATTCATCATTTGGCAAATTAGAATCTCCAGTCATACTCAAAAAGACCTTAAATAGAATCCCAGCACTTAATATGGTTTTAAGCCAAGAAAGATGCTATATTTACACACACACACACACACACACACACACACACACACACGCACGTATGCACGTGCAAACACGTTTAAAAGTCGGCAGCACCACACAGTGGTGAGACAGGGAATCGCTACCGTTCGACCACAAAACCAGCATTCTTTCCCTTGGAGACAGAGGACTAGTTCTTTGATGTTTCTCCAGAGTTTAGACGTGATAAATGTGGTACTACTTTCTGTGAAAAAGAAAACATTTTTATATTTTCATTTTTTGACCTCTTGACAAGAACAACTGTTGGCTAGACTTCAACCTTATTTACAGATGAAAATGCTAACAGTGAAAAAATAGTCATATTTTACCAATGTGTGGCTGTGTTTATTATAACCAAATGCATTTCAAAAAAATAATTATTGAAAAAACACTATTGCCTGAGGACTTTCTTTTTATTCTTTGGCAAAGAGAATGTTTTATTACTAAATTTAATCTGTAGAAAATCAAATTTTATAACTGAAAATCTGCACAAATGTAACCACAGGCTACATTTGTTTAGTGTGATTATGGTGATTGCATCAAACAAACAAAAGTAAAATACACCTGTGATATACATTTAACCACTGTTTGACTGCTAATTTATTCTGCATATGAAGTATAAAACAGAAGTCTGATAGTAATTTCCACCTAGTTCGGTCTAGTTCGATACTACTGCTTCTGTTATTTGGAGTAAGAAGACATTAATTGGTAGAATGTATTCCGCTTGGGTCACGGTGGGATGTTCATCGCTCCTCAACAATGCTTGATCTCTAAATACCTTCGCCGACACCCTCAGTGGAAGGCTTTCCTAGCCATTTCTCCATAAGTAAAGAGTTTTCAAGAGAACTTCAGCAGAATCACTGGTGTCTAAAGAGTCATTTTTCTCAATATTTAACTTTTTAAGCCGGTTGCTGTTGGAGAAAACATGAGCTGCAATACAATCTGCAGTCAGAAGAATTGTAACCAAGATCCCCAAAGATCAGACAGCATCTCTGAATTGGTTAACAGGGCCTAAAAGTAAAGACAGCCCTTACACAGCTCAGGCGGTATACTGAGCGATGCCAGCCCTGGAGTTTTTCAGTACTTGAGTATTCTGAATATCTACAGCACACAGAGATTTAAGGCCCTGAGTTAATTCTGTCGTATTATTTTCTCTATTCTTAATGTTCTGGCAACTGCAGCCTCAAGTGTTAGGGAGAGATTGTCCCTCCTGGAACTATCCAATTCCTAAAGCTAGTACAGGACTTACATGCCTTTTTCACATGCAAATGAACCAATCCAGACCCCAAACCCCACACAAACCTCCTTCTGAACTGAACTCTGGAACATGAAGTCATTGCCTCCTGCCCAACCTCCCAAGAACAACCATCAGACATCTTACAACAGTCCCCACACCTGCTGACATTATTCTGTCACCCAATCTTAAACCTGCGATCCTTTCCAAAAAACACAATAAAAGTTTTGTCCACACTTTCATTCCCTGTCTCTCTCCTTCCTGGTATTTCTGTATGTGGCCCTGAGTGGTATGCCTGATTCCTAAAAAGTCTATATTTTGTCACCCAGCAGTCTGCAAGCACAAGGATGCCTTTCTTCCTGGTAGTCATTTCCGGGTCTGTGTGTTTCATACCTGATGAAAACAAATCCTGGATATGTACATTTTAAGATAGATCCCTAATAATTAGACCTCTGTATTAGTTCTAACCTTTTTTATTGCATTGGCTTTTAACTGAGTTTAAAGTGCTAAAAACAAATACAGAAGTGATTGAATAATCAAAGCATTCATCTGGTGGCAATCAATAGTCGTCACATTTACGTATTTGCTTCACTCGGCTTGATGTGTTTGGCATATTATGACGTGTTCTATTTTGGCTAAATAATTAACTTCCAGTCGGCTGATAAATTGCTTCACTCTTCTCATGGCTTGTGCCCAATTGACTCTGTTGTTCAATTTCCTCCACTGCAGCCCGAGTGCCCGAAGGCTCAGTCCATTTCATTTATGCAACTAAACCCTGTTCTCCTTGGGTTGCATTTAATTAAAACACAGCAGTGTTTAAGAGAAATATTTCACATCTGAGGTCTAAACCAACCTTCGCTACAATAATTACTTTGCAAAAATCATACTGTGGCAAGAGAGGAAATAAGCAAAACAGATGCAAGTTTCAGAGTCACTCTCTGGAAGCCAACGAGCAAAATCATCAAGAAGCAGCCATTGCGTTTTGTCTTTTTTTTACTTAATAACTACATACTAAATATACCACAAATGTTACCACAGTAGATGCTCAGACTACTGCATTTGCATTTTGTTGAGTTAAAAAGAAGCTTTGAATGTTTTATCAGACTGTGCCAGGTGTATACTGATGTGTGCATGTGTGTGTACATGTGCAGTAAATAAAAGTGAGTATGGACGGGCGCTGTCATTAGCTAGATACTGCACCTACTCGGCACAAGACACTGTGCTTAACCACTGTACATTTGTTTTCTTCTTTAAGTCTTATAATTCTAACATATATGAATATTATAATTCTTATGATTATAGCCCTACCTAATTAATTTTTTAATTTTATATATTCTCAATCATGTAAAATTAATATGAATATTTGTATTTTACAGATGAGTAGAAAACTGGTGAAATACAAATGTTTTAGACACTCTACTCAACTTATAGGGCCCTGAGTTAAGAAGTTCATCTGTTTTCTCAGATGTTAGGTACCCTAACAACAATTCACCAAATGGGGCTTATTCTCCAGAGGAAAAGAGGTTCTCTGGAGATAGAATAACATTTACATAGCTCTTTCTGACAGTAGTTTTGTTCAGTGCAGTCTCAGTGAGGTAGTTGGGATGTTAGCCAAGATTCCTTTTCATACTTCTTATATTGGTTTTCCTGTGTCCTTCCCTCTCAGTGAGCCATGAGGGCCCAGCAGCTAGAACTGTAAGAAATAAATTTGTGTTATTTAGAAGCTACCCAGGCTGTAGTATTTTGTTAGAGCAGACTAACTGAACCAGCAAGGGAAAACGTAAACAATTTGTATACCAGTACCATGTCTACACACCACCCTTTCTGCAGCGATGGTCCAGGGCTACGCCTGGGGGAATTCCCCTGAATTTCTCCTCACCTTAGTCTGCAATGAAGAGAGCAGTTAAGAGTTGTAAATGGATGTTCCTGGAGAACATACTATTAAATGAAATAAATCAGACACTTATTAGTACACATCGAATTGTTTCTCTGATATGAGAAACCATAAGTGTAAATAAGGACAAAGGGATAGAATAGATATTTTGTTTAAAAAAAAAGAAAAGAGAGAGATAGTATTCAAAAGAGAGAACTAGATAGAGAAAAGGGGGATAAAGAAGAAGGTTAAAAGAAAAGTAAGATGAAAGGGGAAAAGAATGGGAAAGTGTAGCTACACTTGTTGCAAATAGGGAGGGGTAGGTGAATGGAAGGGAGGTGAGGGGAAGGGGGAGAAGAGGGGGGAAAACCAAGATGTATCATGTACAGGTACAAAATGACCGTGTTGATTATGATCATTATGTATACAATGTACCAATACATGTTCTTGGTAAAAATAATTAAAAAATAAAAAAAATTTTTAAAAATTTTTAAAAAAAGAGTTGTCAGTCGCCAGGTAGAGAAGTCTCTGAGAGGACTGATCAACGAAAGAATCGCGTGCTTGGGTCAAGAAGAGCACAGAGAGCATGGATCGGCAAGGGCAGGCCAGGAGAAGAACACAGATGTCATCATCCAAGGCCTAGAGGGATGAGTTATACACCTCAGCAAAGGCCTGTGAGAGTGGGAGCAGCACGGACCAGACACACGCCCTTCAAATGCACCCCCGCCCCTCATGGAAGCCTTCGTAAACCCAACTTCCTGCAAGGAAAAAGGAAGAAGAGGATAAAGAGCTCTGCACCCCGTGAGTCCACCCGCCTCAAATACACACACACACAGGTTGTTTTAAAACAGAAGTTACTGAGTCATCTCCATTTTACATCTCATTTTCTGCTCATTGAAAGAGGGAACTGTGCATTAAAATGACTTTAATTTCAGATATTTCAGAAATTAAATTTTAGAAATGAGCATCTTGTAAAACATCATGTTGTCTACATGTAAATCATTTGCATGTTATACAAGATGATGCACGGATCCAGGAAGGTAACTTTTAGCAGAAGAACCTCTAAAAGAGATACATATTTTTAAGGGAAATTGAACTCTCCTAAATCACAATGCTATATAAATTATCTGACCTATATGCCTTTTAAATTCTACTGTTCCCCATACAAATAACCAAAGTGTAATGATATATGACAACATATAGTTTTCCATCTCTGTTTCTATTTTAGATACCAATTAATATTCCATATATCTATTTGAGGATTTTGAGTGACACAGAGATAAATAGCTGAGTGGTAAGTAACTCATCTAGATGACGAACTGAGATTGCACTTTTGGTGGGATGCTTTTCTGTCACTCAAACGGTAGCCTCCAGGTGTTAATGAGGTCTTCGCCTCTTACCCTAGTTTTTGCTGCTCTGCCCTCTAGGCATGGACAGATGTTTACACCATCAACTGGAGTGCATGGCAGAGATTATCAAAATTTATTCACCACGGAAGTTTTTTTCTGAATAAAAATGTATGCAGAATCTCAACTTATAAATTCTAATTTATAAAATACAAAAGAGCTAAAGAACTAGATTATTCATTGGTAGTTTCTTTATCGTCTGTCCCTGAGGCTGTGCAAAACTTCGGTTACCTAAAGTTTAGACTTGGAAACCTCTTTGTGGACTTCACCTTCACACGTGTCTATCTCTTCGTTAAAGAAAACTGAACCCTGGACTTTACCCAGGTATATGCTGCCTCATATTTATAAGGGGTGATCATAATATACATTGTTTCAAGGGGATTAATGGCAATGTGTCTTTTACTATAATAAATTTTTTATTTAAGCTTCCACCACATTTTTCAATACTCCTCATTGATCAAATGTTTATGGCAATTTCTGTTAAATAAAAACATTAACCGTGTCCTCATCTACCTTACTCAGTGGATCTGGCAGTGTATGACTTCTGGCTCTTCCCCAAGGTCAAAATGACCATGAATGCAGATGTTTTGAACTGGCTTAGGACACTGAAGTATTCATGACAGAGTCACTAAAGACATTTGCTTCCAGAACTGTTTCAGAAAGTGTCAAGAACGATGAGCTGGGTTTGAAACAAGGGGAAGTATTTTGTGGGGGATTAATGACAATATGACTTTTACTATAATACATTTTTAATTAAACATTCAACCTACTTTTGGATCACAACCTCCTACAGTGGTCAACTGTAACACATGACACCTGAGTGGTGAGAGCGCTGGCTACTGGTTAGACTGAGAATAGATGATACAGAAAATGTCTCATCTCGGAAGATGTGGCCTATGCATCATTGTAGATTGGGGTTTAACATAAAACTACTTCTGTGTAGTCATATCACTGAGCTGGAATAAAAAATGCAATTGGTTTTATTCACTGTGGCTCGTCAGAAGACAATACCTTACAGCAGAAACCTGGAAAGTCTCAGGTTCCCATCCTTATTTGTGGTCACTGATTCAGCTACATGATGTCAAGAGAGTGTATTTAGATCCATACTTTCAGTGAATATATCACAGATTTATTGTTTAGACTTCTTGTGATGACTTCTGAAACAAATTTTGAAAAGTAATGAGACGAATATTTTATGCTGTTTTTCATTTCTTTATTCTTTTGTCTCTGTATTAGGGGTATAACTTCTTCCATGAATCACCCTTCTAAACTTTAGTCGCATACAGCTATATGACGTACAATAGATACTACACGATTTGTAACGAAAACAGCAAAATTCTCAATTTTAGACAGAAGCACCTTGTCAATCCATTGCTTTATGAAGGTATTTTCAAAACAAATGAAATCCTTGTATCTTATTTCGATTCATAGCAAATACATCATTATTGAATTTATACTGTCAATTCTCAATTTATCTTTAAAAGTACATTTAATGAATGCCTACTTTGTACAAAACCCTGTTAGGATTACCAAAGTGGGTAAATTATGATTGAATTAATGACCTGACTGCTGCTCAGTGGGATTGTCACATTGTGAGAAAGAAGCAGAATGTAGGAAGATTCACCTTCTAACTGAACCTTAAGTCTCTCAGGCAGGAATTTTGGTTGTAATTCTCCCCAGTTGTACTCCAGTGACAACCTCTCAATTGTCTGTTTAATGGTTTACGTTCAGCATAATCCCATTCTCCGGACCTGATTCCATAATGAAGCACGTAACTGAATTCGTCCAATCAGGATAAAGCTCTGCCTGGAGCTCTCTTCAGAGGGACGGAAGGAGAAACTCATTCCTCCGCGGAAGTGATGACAGGTGTGATCTATTGTATTATCACCATGAGGGACACTTGCTGAAGGGCAAAACCTACAACGAAGAGTGTCATGATCAGACCAACCCTGCGGGTTTTTAAAAATTACACGGGCAAAGAAGCCAATGGATATTGTATCACTTGAGACAAAAACACTTCAACTGAAACAATATCAAAAAGTATCAATCTCAAGGAAAACAGGAAATTAGTAAAACAGTCGGAAATTTCTAAAACAAGTGCACTGCTTGAAAAACGTGTAAAAGTGAGCTCAGAGTTCATCGATTTCAACTAAAAGATAAATTTTTCTTCTAAAAAGGGAGAAAATGTTATTTCTTTCTAATGGGATGACATCTGTAAAGATTATCTTTAGGGGCCATTATTCTGTGAGTTATCATATTTCTAGGTAACCATTTGATTTAAATTCTCTCCTCTTTAACTATTGGAGCTGTTAAATGTGGCTCCTGGGTTTGCAATCATGTGGACCGATAAGGAAACAAGAACAAACTGTGCCATATGTAAGTCCCCATTTTCACTGTCGCCCTTTATCTTCAGTCAGTGACGAGTCTCAGAGCAAAGTATCTATTAGAATCTAAGTATCTGTTAAGAAGGTGCTTTGGACTCAGCACTGTGTAAGGCTCTGTGAATTTCAAACATGTCAGTAAACTCCAAGAACACTAAGCATCTCAGCCATGACCTAAGTAAAGCTCACTAAAAATAATTGGTTGGCTTTTTTAGTTATACTTGGGAGTTTAGTTTCATTTAAGATGTACATTTGGTTTACTTGGACCTGATTCGAATGAACATTTTAAGAAACCGTGCTGTTTTTCAACTTTAAATTGCCACCATTTAATGACTGTATCACTCTTTCTTAGAAAAGGTGAGCCAGATGACTTGTACCAACACTAGGTGGCGCTATAGTTTGAAATAACGTTCAGATCAAAGATTACTGAAACAGCTAAAATCTGTAAGAGAGACAGTAAAACAAAATTCCAGAAGAGTTTAGTAAATCCATTATTAAGACAACGTTAAATGCTAAAATTTTAGTACTTGTGATAAACAAAGAATTAACCTTACTCAGTTAATGAATTAACTGAATGAATTAACTTACATAACCTCTGTAATAGGTTTTTTTAAATAAAGTTTTATCTCCTAATTGAAATTAGATTAGTACTTGATGGAACGCAATAACTGATTAACTGTAATTACTCAAAAATATTTTCATTCTTCCAGGTAAATCCTAAATTTAGGTTTCAGCATTCCACCAAATTACACAATCAAATACTTTTTCTTAGAAAATTAAATATATATACATACAGGCATATATGTAAAACTTATCCTTTATTAAAAAAATAAGTCATATGAAAAGCTAACTGCATGCTTTATTTATTTTCTTCTATTTAAATCATAGGTTTATAGGTAATTTATACCCAGAAATCTCAGTAAATTCTATAAACCTCATATATTTTAGATATTTGCCCAAAGTTAATTTTCCCAATATAATGCAGCATTTCTCTGATCATTTGTGGTCTCTGTTTTCCAACTTCAGGTCATAGCAGATGGTTGTGGAGTATGAGTTTGTGAGGCATTGGGCTCTGTCTTGTAGGGAGCCTGAGTTATCCAGAGAGATCGTGATTGATTCCTAAACTTGTGTCTGTTTGTCGTTCTGTCTCCTTTTATGATATTAGGTAAGAAGCCTTGCAGAACACCCTCTCAAAGTCAAAAAGCAAAGCCTGTTAGAGAAATTAAATTGATTATTTAAAACTTCATCTGAATACTTGATTTCACTGACCAAAGACTTTACAAATATAGAGTTATTTTTGTCTCGTTTGAGAGGAAAAAAAAAGTGCCATCTATTCTGATGGGTCAATTAATTCTTCCCCTTGTTCTCTGCCAGGCTCTATTCCCTCATGAGGAATACAGTCCTGTTAAGTGGCTACAAAGAGAGATATTCAGATAACTGGGCAGGCTAGGGATTTAGCTCAGTGGTTAGAGTGCTTGCCTAGCAAGTGCAAGGCTCTGAGTGTGATCCCTGGCACCAAATAACTGCACAGATTTTATTAGAGACTACACTAAGATGGTCCTCCTCATAAAATATTGTAGCTGTACAAACTTGGAATCCACTCACTATCTAAGGTAGAGTTATTATCATAACATACGTAAACCAAAAGAAATAAGAGTGAGATTTTTAAATTTTGAACTCATAACAGTTTGTTTTGTTTTTGTTTGTTTTAAAAATAAAAATATATATTTGGAGAAAAAACATTTCAGGTGAATTATAAGCAGCTACAATAGTATGCAAGAGCTCTAGAATAGCCCAAAATCATATGCTGAACTTATTTGTTTCTAAGGAACACTATTAAGAATCATGTACAAGAGATGATTCCTATCCTTTAAGAAGCTTGTAATTTTGGATAGAAAAACAATAACCATTCAGAAAAGTAATTAAGAATTAAAAATCTAAACAGTTTAAAGCAGATAGAGATAAGAAGTTAAAAGTAATAACATGAAGGTATAAAGGTTTAGTGTAAAGTGTAAAGAAAAACATATTTTTTAGTTATTGTATAGGACGAACTACAGAGAGGGGGAACAGGGGAGAGTAGGGGAGGGGAAGGGAGGGGAAGGGAGAGGAGAGGAGGTGAGAGGGGAAGAGAGAGAATTCAGAATTCAGAGATAAACAAAAGATATTTGGAGGAAAGACAGTCACAGAAAGGTATGTAACTTGGCTCCATAGGATCATCCAGAGACCCAAAGCTCCATCTACTTCGTTTCTTCACCGTCTCCCAAGGGATTGTATAGGATGAGGTATTAGCATCTAGAATAAATAAAGCACCATCTCAGTGCCTGAGCACAATCAGTTTCCGTTTGCACAAGTCTGCAGAGTGGCCCAAGGTAGAGGGGAGAAGCTCGGACACCTGCATGCAGACACTTGGAGAGCTAAACTGACAAACATTCCACCCTGTTCTATGTGGTCCTGGCCGTAGATACCAGCATTTATTGCTTGTGAAAATTTTTTTTAAATTTCCGGTAATTATTTTTACATTTTCAAAAGTTATTTAAAATTTTTACTTTATTTTTGCTTTTTCATGGTTTCTTGTACAGTAAAATCTCCTCAAACCAGTCAGTCTTCTCCCCTAGCTAAACCCAGGTGCTCCTCCGGTAAGCGGGTCCTTAACATCCTTGCACGGCTGTATACATTTCTTGTATAATGTCACGGCCCCCTTGAGTCTGGAAAGACCTGTGAATATGAGGTGATGTCATGTCTGCGATCAGGTCACTAGTCTACTCACTCTAGTTAATCAAGGGGGAGATGACGAGAATGGGCGCAACCTAATCAGGTGAGCACTCAAAAGAAACTGGAACCTTCCGGAAGGAAGAGGGCGAGGTGAGCCCCCAAGAGGACCTGTATTCTCAGACAGGCAAGAGGTGCCGCAGGAGGGGGATTACCGGCTGCTGTCTTGGATGGTGGACGGCAACCTCGAGGAGTTGAAAGCAACCTCTACAGTCGGGAAGAAACGGGGATCTCGATCTTACAAACTCAGAATCGTAATTCTGCCCGCCACCAGTGACTCAGTAAACTGACCTTGCGCCTCCTCAGCTGAGCCCCAACCCCAGCGGAGGATCAGCTGTGTTGTGCCCAGACTTCTGACCTCTAAGCGATGAGACAATAAATGCTGTTTTAAGCTGCTAAATTTCTGCTAATTTGTTATGCCACAATAGAAAGCTAATAAAATTCCAAAGATCCTAAACCACAATTCTCTAATTTATCTTTCTTCCGTAACTCCATTTTTTCCCTCTCATCTTAAAATATCTTCTTTGAGGGTCCTCGGCTTAGGGGAAAAGCCACAAACTTAATATGATACTTTTTCATAGACTAAATATTAATGGACTTTTCTTACTTACGGGCTTTTAATATTTTACTTCTTTCCACTTGGGGCCTATAAGCAGTTGGTATTTCCAATCCTCCAAATCCTAACTTTCTGAACTGGCTCTGTTCCCTGCCCTTTCTCTTGAAAACCCACTAATTCTTACTTGTAGTCTTCTCTTGCTTTTATAACTTTTATAAAGAAAGTAGTTAAAATTACACACATTACTAGTATTCTATTTTCTAACTACATTTGAAAATCTGAATAAAGAGACTAATTATTTAAGAAAAATACAAATAAAAATGTTATTAAAAAGAAGAGAACTCAGACAATCAAATGACGGAACAAAGTGACAATTTTGAAAGAACAGCTTTGAAAATAGCATTAAGCTCAGACAGTATTTTGTCAAATTCATTAATATATACAGGGAACAATCAGTGTCATACTATTTACATATTTTCGTAGTACGGAAGATAAGGAAAGTTCTGGGTTTTTTTCAAAGAATAAAGCAAATACAGCCTCAATTCTAAAACCTGACAAAGAGAAAATAAAGAATATACAGACTAATATCATTTTTGAGTATGACATATAATCCAAAAAATAACAAAATACAGATTCTGAATACAGATGTAAAAAATTGTAGCAAAAAATCCTGCATTGTAACAAAAAATAAAAGCACATAACCACAGGAGTGCCCTGCTGCTGTGAGCATTGGTTATTGGAATGAAAATTCCTTTCATTATACAAATGGGCCAAAACAGAAAAACCACATCTTAATGGATTTAAGAAGTATGTGTGATGATATTTAACATTTATTTATGATCAGGGTTCTCAATTAGATCTGCTACAACACATTTCATTAACTAATGGGAATTTGTTAACAAGACAGGGCAGAAATCTGTTTTCAACCACAGTCAGTGTCAGGCTTGCTGGTGACACATTAAGGAGACAATGAGTAGTGCTTATACCCATTATTGTTTAACAAAATACTCAAAGTTTGATTGAAAGTAATTTTAAATACAATTTTAATATGGTTGTAATTTGCGAGTAATATTATATGCTGAAAGATTTTAAATAATTAAAATATTAAAATTAATTTATAAAAATTATAAGAAAAGGCAGCAGGTTAAAAAATAAATACACAAAATACTTTAGATATCAATATTATTCAGTGAAAAGTCTGAGTTAAAATTCTTGTTTCTAACAAAACAAAACATAAATACTTAAAAATAATAAATGTGGAGAACATGTTAAAACTATAATTCTTTCTGAAAATTATTCAAGAAAATATGAAACACTATCAACAACAAAAAACCATCTGGAGGACTTTGTTAATTAACTGGAAGCCTCACAATTTTCACCATGATATATTCTATTTGAATTAGATTTTAACTATCCCGAACTACAAAACTAGAAAATATTGGTGAGTGTTTTTAATTGTGGTGTGTGGACTTCCTATGCTTGATATCAGAGACAGATTCCTCCAAAGAAAAAGGCCGGTAGACTTTATTTAGAAACAACAATAAAAACCCTTTAAAACAATGATTTTTAGTGGAGAAGGAATAGTAATGGTCAAAAGGGCCAGTTCTCTTTCCTAAGAGTGGAAGTGTATTACAGTGTGTGTGTGTGTGTGTGTGTGTGTGTGTGTGTGTCTGCCTGTCTGTCTGTCTGTCTATGATGGTGTGGGTGTATGTAAGAAAAGAGAAAGATTTCTAAAATTATTCTTGCTTTGTGTAATTTTCAAGTTTCAACCGTCATTCATTTAGTGTTTTGTATGGCCCACACAATCATTGTATGAGATAAGCATCATTATCTTCACTTTACAAATGAAGACTGAAACTTAGAGAAGTTATAATCACCATTATTTTGGCTTTCCTTTTTTTTTTTTTTTGAGACAGGGTCTTGCTATGTAGTTCACACTGGCCTTGAACTCACTATGTATCTTAGGCTGGCCTCAAACTTGTGGTGATCCTCCTGCCTCAGGTTCTCAAGTGCTGGGATTACAGGTGTGCACCACCATGCCCAGTTTAATCACCATCATTCTCGGAAGCAAGGTAACGGTACCAGCAGTTCGTATATATTCTGCATTGTGTATTGTGTTAAGTACTTTATGAAAATTCTCCTTTAATTCTCAAAATAATGATACCTATAGGGATTACTACTCTAATTTCAGAAAAGAAATGTCAGTCTCAAAGAGGTTAAACAGCTTGACCAATTTGTAAGTGGCAAGTTGGAATTGAACATGTCTGCTTTTACCCATCTCTTCCCTGATCAGCCAGGGCTATGAAGCATTAGTTAGACTGCTTAAATTGTGTTGACATTTTCAAATACCATTAAAAACACACATGATATTTTTACATTGTACAGACATAAGTATTTGTTTGATTTAAAACTTCTATAAACATTGATTTAAAACTTCTACAAATTCAATACGTACCTATTAACTGTGTTAAAATGTAAACATTGGGGGAAGGTGTTGTAACATGTTTAATAATAATAAGTATTAATCGAATGTCTACTATGTGCAACTATTATGCACTGAGTATACAGAGACAAAAAACTCTATGCCTGGGGAAAGTACAGTTCAAATGCACACGTAACCCTTGTGGAGCTTGCATTCTCAAAGTACTGTCAATATTTGCACAAATAATTTAAAATGAGCAGAAACATAATATGAAAGAGAATACAATATGGATACACATACGAAAGAATAAAATGAATTCTTAAGAGAACATGTACTAGAATTAGAGAATATATTTCAAAGCATATTTCTCTTGAAAAATTGCAAAACACACTTATTCAGCATTGGATAACCTCTAAATATAGAACATTACTACAAATGTCTCTAGTAGTCACTAAAGACATGGAAAGTGTGAGTCATTCCTGACAGTTCCACATCTCATTTGCCCCTGGAACTTGGATTATGTCTTCGTGTTTCATCAGGTGGGCCAAAGATGGCACCAAGGGAACAGCTAATTCCCTCTGCTCTGCTGATGGCAGCTATTAGATGTCACTTTTCATCACTACCCAAATGCTGAGGAACCAGCCAAAGCAACGACAACTCTGTTTACACTGGGCATGAGATAATTCGATAAGCTCTGGGCTTGCCTGATGGGAGCTACTAGTCATGCTGTTTATTCAGATTAGTGTTTTCTCTCCACCAGATTGATTTTTTTAGAAATCAACTAGTCTAACTAATGGTATTATGTACATATAGTCTCAATTGTTTTACTAGCAAAAGGTCCCTTGAACATAAAAAAGAGCATTTCTATTTGGGAAATGACGATATGTTGCCTATGTCCAATTTTTTATTTGAAGACTGCTATCTAATCTAAGGAATGGCACTGAATTTATGAAGGGTGTGAACAAGTCTTTAATCATGAGAATGTGGGACTCACTTGCTAGAAAAGGATATATTTTTCTTTTATAATACCCAATTCTACAAAAAAGAGGTCTACGATGAAGAGTCTTTATGTTTAGGCATAGTATGATATTGGTAAGCTGGATTCTCAAAAGACTCCCATTAAAATCGTATGAAAATATTTATATCAAAGTTCCAAATTATCTGAAGTTTTTACTTAGTGTTTGACACCTTACAAAGAACTTTATGTATTCTCACTTGAGAAAATTCAGAAAACAATTCTTGCAGCTTAGTGGACTAAGTGCCCTAAGCTGAGACACTCAGGTTTCTATTCATATCCAGTTCTTCTGAGTCTCTTTGGTCATGATTTCTGTGTAGTTAGTTGTCCGATTAGCTTCGACATGAGCTCAGCTTTGAGTCAAGTGATCCATAAATCGTCTATGCCCATTACAACTCTAGGCACTAAGGCAAAGAGTGAAGTTGGCAAATAGCTGACACTTGTGCTGGCCCTCCCTGCTCTGACACAGCACTTTCCTGCTATTCCGGGAGATGGCCTCACAGTCCTTCACAGCACAGCGCTCACTGCATCCACCCTGTACTGTCATCCCCAAGACAGTGTTCTGTCATGTTCCATTCCCCTAATTCTCAACAATTACAAAATCGCAAAAAGACACTTAGGCGCCTCTGGAATAAATACATTTCTATCATTTTAATTATTGATGATTAGTGACTGAGCCTTCATATTTTCCCCTCCTTGAATTAAATCACACAATTATCTTCCCCAAATCCATTTTATTATGGTGTTCTCTGTTTCAGTGTCTTTGTAGCTTCTCCATATTAGTTCAAAAGTCTTGCTCTGATGTGCAAGACCCAAACCCATCTAGCAAATCCTCTTTTCAGTCTCACTTCCCTCCATTCCCCAACAAGAACATCGTTTCCGACAACTGCAGCAAGCCCCTTCCTAACAGGCATCCTCCTGACCTCGCCGTCTCTTCTTGAAAGTTCGCTTCTAAATTTTAGCCTCCTATGGAGACGTTACCAAGCATTTAACAAATTTTAATTTCACTGAATCAAGAATATAGTGCCTTGAACATCATAGGTAGTCAACAGATATTTCTTGAAGCCAAGGTTTTGACAAAATAACTTTATCCATAGACATAATTTAACATGTATAACATTTTCAAAATTCACTGCCTTTATCTATTTTATGTATGAATAAGAAGTAAATTATTTGCAAGAGTCTCAGAGTAAATAAGGAATTTAAATTGCAATTCTCCTTCTGGCTTCTGGTTAGAGGTACCTAAACTATTCCAAATAAATTACCACTTCTCTTTATTTAACTGCTCTGAACATCTTGTTTGAACTATTCCACTGTTTATTCAGTTTACTCAGTCAAATGCTCTCTGTTCAATGAGTAAATCACAAATATATTATCTTTTCCGTCTTTAATGCAAGTAAAGTAGGATTATTTGCTTGTTCTCAAAGGATCTATTTTTCTTGACTTTAAAACAACTTGAATCCTCTTTCAAGATTCATTTTCATTCCTGCACAGGGAAGAGAATGCAGAAACCAATGCCAAAAATTGAAGATGAATGAATTTCTGGATATGTTAAAATATTATCTTGTATTTTTCACAAAATCTGCATTCTTGTTTTATGCCCACTGTGATTGATTAAGACCCTCGGAATGTGGCTTCACTTGTGCAGATTTTCCCCATCTCTGAGCTGTCCGAATTAGTTTTTAGTCCCTAAGTGAACTGTTTTGCAATGGGGTCTATAAACAATTCTCAAATATATCAAGGAAATTCTAGGAGGTGTTATGTGCACTGGCTAATTTAGCTTCATGAGTAGACATGATGAAATCTCAATTTCTTCATCCAAGTCAGAGCTACCAAATAAAGTCAGACCTTGAGGGGCTCCTGAGGAGCAATCCTGAATGAGTGATCTTTTGACTTCTAGCATACCCACAACTACTGGTTTAGATTTAATCTTTTTAGCATGTGGAGCAGACTGCCAAGAGGTGAGTAAGTAGTGGTGATGAGGGAGAATCTAAAGCCTTATTAAAATTAGTCAGGCTATGCTTATTACTTTTCCTTGGTCCAAACACAGCTCACCTCTCATATAGCACGGATGCAATATTTTATAACATGACGCACTGCTCAAAGAACCATGTAACTCATCTCTAATACTTTTTGTTTGTTTATATCACATGAGTTTAATACCGGATCATTTTTAATAATTGAAAAGCATCTTTCTATTACTTCTTGGATTGTCCAGAGCAAGAAAACTATTTTTGGAATACTCTAATATACTGCAGCAAAGACGAAAAAGTTTACAAAGTAGTGGGTGAATTTGCATTTGAAGGCCTAAAGTGATAAATGACAACCACAGAAATCCCACATGTGAAGAAATACTCTGTTCTTTTAGGAAAAGGGAAAGCACTAAGGGAAGATTAGGTCTAAAGTTTTCCCAAAGGCTTATCCCTTGAAAATTGAAAAAAGACCAAACTCTGGAAACTGTTAAGATTTTTTTAGGGGATTAGGCCTGAAAGTAGGCTGAAGGATAACCACTCTAAACCAAGAGATGGATTGTGCCCAATTGATATCAGATGTCTGAAGTTAAACACCAAGTAATCTTTCCATTTAACTTTTCATGATAGTGACAGGCAAATCAGAATCTATTTTTGATGCCCTTTCATGGCAGATACTGGAGAATCTGCCCAGCCTTTTACGTTTGGTGTTTATGACAGGTCATATTTTCCTTGAAAACCATAGGAATTAAATATATTCAAAAACAGGAAGTGACAGAAATGACCCAATAGAGATGTTGCCAGTCCCCAGACTGTATCTATAGCTTTGCAAATGTGCCAAAGGAAGTCTTTAAAAATCCTCAATACAGCTGTATTTTCACTTGAAATAAAATAATGTGTTGTTTATCTTCATTGTAAGAAGTATAGGTGTTTACTGTTTAATAAAGAGATTAAAATGAACAAAATTATTAAAGAGTTAAAATCTCTTGACAATGTTTCACTTAGATAACCACTTTATATTTACAAGTATCCTTCTATCTCCAGCCCTCCATAAGCATGTGTAAAATCATGTATCCAAGTTTACATACATAAGACAATATTATACAATCTATTTTCATTCCACAATATTTATGAATATTTTCTTGTCAAATCAATTTTTAAATGACTACATAGAATTATATTGGATATATGTACATTCAGGAGGATGGATGTTATCAATTTTTTGCTATTGTAAATAAAATTTCCATAAACAAGCTGCAGCATGTAAATTGGTACAATCGTCTAAGGCAAATTATTGATCATGAACTTTCTCAGATAAAGGACTGTTTATTTAAATTTTTGATATATATTATCTAATTGCCTCTGAGAAGAACTTTATTAGTTTTCTTCCAAAGCAATGCATGGAAGTGACAGCTGTTGTGTAGCTCACACACTTTAGCACAAATCTGTAGACTCCCTTTGTTGACATGATTCAGCAAGCTGGCCTACTTTATGATTTCTATCTCAAATGTCCCCAGAATTCTCATACATCTGAAAAGTGATCGAACCATGGAGCACTACACACTACACAACGGGGGACTCACCCATTGATGGGTTCAGTGTCAAATGTGCTGCAAAGAGGTGGGGGTTGGTAAAAGATGAGTCACTGTGAGCCAGACCTACAGAAGTGTATTCTCCTCCCCAGCTCCTCTTCCCCACTCTACTTCCAGGACTTCGTGGGAGGAGCAGTTTTCCTCTGCCTGGCCCCTTCGACCCCTTTGTTTCTGCCTTGGAGCCAGCTGCTAAAGGACAGAATCCTCTAAAAACTGTGGGCCAAAATAAACCTCTCTTCCTTCAAGTTGTGGGTGTTGGGTGTTTCATCTCAGAGGTAGGGAAGTGACTAAGACAACCTAAAACTCTGCTACCACCTCTTGGATTCTTCTTCAGGGTCTCCGCCTCTTCAGCTAGGTGTATGTGACTCCTGAGCCACGTTTTTTGGGGGTTTGGTTTGGTTTTGTTTTTTTTTTTTTTTTTTTACCAGGAATATGTATTGGTACATTGTAGATAAACATAATAATCACATTCATCATAGTTAATTTGTACCTGTACATGATGTATCTTGGCTTGCCCCCATTCCCCACCCCTCCCTTCCACTCTTCCTCCTCTCCTTATTTACAATAGCTTTATTTACATTTTTCCTTTTATTTCTTTTTTCTTTTATCTTCTCTTTCCCTTCCTTCCTTTCCCCCTCTTCCCTCTCTAGTTCTATTCCCATTTGAACATTGTCTTTCTTTTTCACAATATCTGTTATAACTTTTTATCCTTATTTACACTTACAGTTTCTCCTACCAGAGAAACAATTTGATATGTAGACATGTGTGTCTGATTTATTTTATTTGAGAGTATGTTCTCAAGGTTCATCCATTTACCTACAAATGTTTCAAGTTTATCCTTTTTATGGCAGAGTAGTACTCCATTGTATTTTTTTTTAAATCCCGTATTCTCTTTAATCATTCAGCAGTTGCTGGGCATTTGGGTTGTTTCCAAGACTTAGTTATTACAAATTGTGTTGCTATAAACATGGCTGTGCATATATCCCTGTGGTACGGTGTTTTTAATTCTTCCGGGAAGATACCAAGAAGAGGTATAGCTGGGTCAAATGGAATTTCTATTTTACCCAGCTATTTTTTGAGGAATTTTTTGAGGAATTACCCACACTGTTTTCCACAATGGTTGGACCAGTCTACACTCCCACCAACAGTGGAGGAGGGTTCCTTTTTCCCCACAGCCCTGCCAGCACTTGTTTTTGGTTGATTTCTTGCTAATAGCCATTCTTTCTGGAGTGAGATAGAATCTTAGTGTTTTTTCATTTACATCTCTCAAATGAACAGTGATGTTGAACACTTTTTTCATATATTTATTTGCCATATGTATTTCTTCATCTGAGAGGCATCTATTCATTTCAGATTCCCGTTTTTGGATTGGGTCTTTAAATTTGGGGGGTTTGATTTTTTTTTGAGTTCTTTGTATACTCTCAATGTTAGAGCTTTGTCTGAGGAACAGCTGGTGAAAACTTTTTTCCCACTCTGTGGGTTTTTGCCCCACTCCACTCTGTTGGTGATTTCTTTTGCTGTACAAAATCTTTCTAGTAGGATGTGATCCCGATTGTTGATTCTTTGTATTATTTCCCATGTAGTCTGAGTTTTGTTCACAAAGTTCTTGCCTACACCTATGTCTTCAAGAGTTCTTCCTATTCTATCTTCCAGCATATTTAGTGTTTCTGCTTTAATGTTAAGATCTCTGATCCACTTTGATTTTAGTTTAGTATATGATGAGAGACATGTATCTAATTTTAGTTTTTGTCATATACCAAGCCATTTCTTCCAGCACCATTTATTAAAGAGGCTGTCTTTCTTCCAGTGAGGGTGTTTGGCTCCTTTGTTGAAGATGAGATATTTGAGTGTGTTTAGAGTTGTTTCTGCATCTTCTAACCTGTTCCATTGATCTTCAGGTCTGTCCTTTTGCTAATACAATGCTGTTTTTAACACAGTACCTCTATACTATAATTTCAGGTCGGGGATTGTGATTTCCTCCTGTCTTGACCCTGTTGTCCAGGATTCTTTTTGCTATTCTTGGTATCTTCTGGTTCCAGATGAATTTCATGATTGCTTTGTCTAGTTCTGCGAAGTATGCTACTGGTATTTTGATTGGAATTGCATTAAATGTATATAATAGTTTAGGAAGTATAGCCATTTTCACTATGTTGGTTCTTCCTACCCAAGTACATGGGTTATCTTTCCATTTTCTGATATCTCTTTCAATTTCCTTTTTCAGAGTACTGTAGTTTTCAACATAAAGATCTTTTACTTACTTTGTTAGGTTGATTCCTAAATATTTCCCTTTTTTGATATGATTGTGAATGGTGTAGTTCCCTAATTTCTTTCTCAGGGAGTTTTTTATTTGTATATAGAAATGCTATTGATTTTTGACTGTTGACTTTGTATCCGCCTATGCAACTGAACTTGGTTATTAAATCTAGAAGTCTTTTAGTGGAGTTTTTAGGGTCTTCTTCGTAGAGTATCGTGTCATCCTGAAACAATGATAATTTAAATTCTCCCTTTCCTATCTTTATTCCTCTTATTTCTTTCTCTTCCTAACTGCTCTGGATAATGTTCCAGAACTATATTGAATAGGAGTGGTGACAGTGGACAGCCTTGTCTTGTACTTCTGAGCCATGTTCACAGGTCTTAGCACCTGCAGCCTACCACGCATCAACATCTGAAATAGGGCCAGGACTAGGGTGAGGAAAACAAAGCACCTAGGGCATGTAGGCGAGGGGGGCAGGCACTCTCAGATTTGCCTAAGTACTACCCTATTCTTGCTAAAGCCTGAGTGTGGGTCTACCTCAGTTTATACTGTAGGGGTCTTGTCTACCTCACCTAGTTCTAACACTGTATCATGCAATGAGAACTGACGCAAACGTTTGTTGGTCCCAGTGAGCTCCCTATTTGTGGGTTCCGGTTTGTTTTTGCTCTGCCCCACCTTCTAGTCATCCTTCTGTCCCAAGTGCTTGCCCTATAGATGTCAAGCTACAGCATGAGATAAAGGCTGCTCAGGTCCCACAATCGCACAAGGTTAAATCCCTATAACAAATGCCTTTACACGTACACACGCACATCCAGGAAACTAATTATGGCAGATAAAGTTACACATCTCTACTATATGAGAAATATATAAAAATACTCTTAAAAGTCAAGAAAAATAGACAATCAATGAAGTCATAAACCAATAATTCACAAAATCATTCAAATTCAAATTTAAACTTCATAATTAAATGAATTAATATAAACACAATTAAAGATTATTTTTCACCCACCATGTTAGCAATGATTATAGATAAGTACTCTCTCAGGCCCACGATCTCTCTCTCCTCCCTGAACAACCACAGATCCCATGATGTACTTTGTATAAACTGATCCAACTCACTGCTTCATCTTATTAGAGTAATCTAAAGAACGCCAACCACTCCTTTTAACTCACCGAAGATTTCTCTCTAGCTAATTTCATCATCATTCTTGCTGTTGTTCCACAAATCACCTATTCAATGTTCTGAACTCTCAGTCCCTCAAAATTTTCACCATCAAGCATCCTGTGCGTTGTCTTACATAAACCATCCTTTCTAAAGGTCACATCCTGCAGTGTCCTTTCCGTGGGCACCGCGTCATGTGAGATGTCGCGATGACAAGCATCTCATCGTCACTAAAAAAGTAGTCAATTAGATGTGAAAGGATTATAGAAGCAAAAGCTTAAATTAAATTTAAGTAATGTCCTCACGATAGCAGCATTTTGCCGCCTAGTGGTTTTCACTCAAACTATCTAGCTCCCAGATCTTTCCTTCCAAATGAAAATTATTGTTCATCCAAAGGAATCTGATGTGTATGATAGTGGCCGAATCCAAGTTTGTGGGAATTCCATTGTTTCTATAAGTCAAAAATACTCTTTTCTTTTTTTAAAAAAAGTGTTTAAATGACAAAGGACCTACTTAAAGTTTCACTTGAAGACTGTTTTCTTAGTTTGAATATTAAAATAAATATAAGTGGAGCAAATTAAGTCTGTGAAAAGCCATTACTAGTCTATAATGAATTTCATACAGGGGAAAGTTAACATGGCATATATTTTATACTTCATAGTACATGGTAGTTACAATAACAAAGAAAGATGGTAAGAACAGGACATAATCATATTTTTAACTTCATTTTAGTAAATTTAAGACCTTTATGTGATATTGTTTATACTGTACGTTATGCCTGTCTATGAAAGGTATTATTAAAATCTGAAATCACCACCATTTGGCCATTTTGAATTACAAAAATGGCAATCTCATATGGTTCAAGCAATAAATATACACCTATTTTTGTGTACAAAACAAAGGGTATAAACATGTAACTATGAAAGCCAGAAACATTAGAAACTATCAAAGAATATTAAGTAATAACTTACTTTTGAAATCACCCAAAATCACCAGTGAAGAAGATGGAGAAATAGTGAGAGGCCAAAAAGTGGACTAGTCCAGTATGCTGAAAAGAAAGCTCGCTGCACAAAATTGTCTTTCCATCTTTTAGATGACTTTGCTATTTATAATGAAAAGGGGAGAAAAAACAAACAGTGAACAAAATAAGCAAATAAACAGCCCAACAAAATAAACAGTGACTTAGAAGGAATATCTGTAAGAAAAATTGGATGGAAGTGAAGAGAGAAACGTCATCAGATGTCAAGAGATCTAGTTTAGAATGCCCCAAACAAGTAGTACCTGCGCTAGGACTACAACTTCGTTTTGAGGTTACCAACTAGGGCCTTGTAGGAGAAGGACTCTGCCATAATACCTTGGCGACCTCGCATCTCTCCGTGTAAGTCATGCAGCCAAGGCTTGGCAGAATATCCTGCAGTTTCTCGTAGAGCAAAAGGAAAGAAGCCTGGTAAGGAGCTGCCGGGAGAGTTTCTTACACCCGTCCTGGGAGAGACTGCTACAAGACTGTATCTCATCTATCTCCTTAGTTCCAGTTGGGAGCAAGAATTTCATTTTGACCTTCCCTTGAAGTACAGCCGCAGGTTCCATGTCAGTCTATAAAACTGATGGCTGGAGTTTAGAGCTGGCTGCTGTGCAGGAGCATGACCCACCTCTCACACTGTATGACCTCTGGCCTCTCTGCTCTGGGCCCATCTTGTGGTACAAAGGATGCAAGGAGCTGATACCATGCTGCTTGCTTTTATGACTCAAATCCTTTGGGTTTATTGTTTTGTTGTTGTTGTTTGTTTTGTCTTTTTACTAGCTGAAGCTATAAAGGTGTGTGCCGAGCCAACAGGCAGGTGTGGTTGTAATATGTGGCCCTATTAGTCACTGCTTTGGGGAAGCTTGATTGCTGATGGTCCTCCAGCCCTGCCTAGAATCAATTGTTCTATAACTCAAAAATGAACATTTCAGCAGATCTAAAACATTATCCTTTGTGTTTTAGATCTGACATGATTAATGACACTTTTCAGAGGTAGAGAAAAAGAACTACTGAGATAATAGAGATAAAGGAAACCTATAATTTTGCTATTTTGAAGTAGCAAAAATAAAATAATAAATGTTTATCACTGTAATAATTTGTATATCTGTTTGAGGCAACAGAAGCACTTAAGAAACCCAATAAATCATGTTTAGGGCATTTTTTGAGCTCTGTATCTAAATGTTTAAGAGAAATTTATTCATAAAATTAATACATTTTGATGTACTAGTTGTGTTAGTGTTAAATTTAAATGTTTAAATTTTAAACATGTAACTGGCTCATTAATTACTAAATTGAAAATTTTAATAATTTAAATTAGTATCAGAGAAGCCCAGTCGTTGAGATCCTAACTACCTCACTCTCTCGTTTCATTCTAACTGTCTCACTCTGTCCAGCACACACAGGATTGTTTGGGCTAAAAGAATTTGAAATCCACTGATCTCATTAATTTATACCTCCTGACGTCTCCTTCGTGTTCTCATGGCTTCGTGTCCCCAGTTCATCATCATGGTCACTCCTTTGCAAACAGGATCCAGTTCTTTGTTGTCTTTTTATCCAAGTTCAACCGGAAAAACACAGATCCACAATTAACTTGATTGCTTGCCTATTCCATTGCTCAGCACAACGATCTGACTAGTTATACTAATTTAAGCTCATGACCAAAATTCCAACGCACATTTTCAGCTTTGCTCAGCAGTCCTAGAAAAGCCACACTCCGAGACAACATTTTACTTCTGTTTCAAATCTTTCAATATCTTCTCCATTTTCCATTTGGGCTGAAAACCTTGATTTTCATTTTGCTAAAAAATGAGAAGCAAACATAAGAACTACCTCATCTTCTCACCAGCATATCTACTGATCCATCCACTTATGTAGACATAAATTCTGCCTTCCCCTATTATTAAGGAAGGCCATTACCTCCATTTATACCCTGGATTGCACACCTGTTCAAGGACTCCTCCTTCAACTCTGTTCTTTTTCCTCCTACAATTATCTAATGCTTTTTCCAGCACTATAAAAATGCACTCATTCCACATATTTAAAAAATACCCAGATTGACTCCCAATCTTCCTCCAAGGCCCAGTTTTCAATAAAACTCCTCATGAGAGTTTTTTAATGCAAGCTGTCTTTCCTTCTTGACCTTCATTCTTTTTATTTACTTATGTCACTTTACTAAAAGGGTTCATGTCAATGTCTGCTGTGCACATCTGGGAAACGTTTTTGCTTCTATGAAGTGTTTTTCGTATATTCCTCTCTCTCTTCCCCTCAAGGTTACCAGTGAGAAACAGCCTCTACTGCATCCATCTTGCCACAGTCTGGGGATAAATCCATCACGAAAAGAAATTAGAGAAAGAAGTCGAGGGAAATGGGCTGGTCACAACCCAAGTCAGCACAAACCCTGTTCTGTCTCAGGGCGCTATCCAGTCTTTTCATTTAACAGTATTTACTCAGTGTCTCCTATGGGCAAGTACATATTGCTCTCTTGAGGTACTCAGGGAGTTAGAAAGAAAAGACAGCATCTCTGTTTTCACGAAGCTTACATTCCAGTGGAAAAAACAGATAATTTTTTAAAAACAATTAAAGCAAGGTAAATGAGTTAGAGCTAAGGAAAATGAAGCCAATTAAGATGGGAAGAGCTAATGTAATATTAATGGAGTTGGCACTATTCTGTTGTAGCAAACCCTTCTTCAACCATTCTCCATGACAAACTCATGACTGCTGATGGAGATGGGCTTTGTCTTCACTTAATCAGGAACACCACTGGATCTAGCAGAGCTGAGTCCCTTGAGACATATTGGGTGTATAACTCCTGGAGGGCGGGGATCTGAATAATGTCTTCTAGGAACATAGACAGGACCTGTAACCTGGGGGGGCAACACCCGCTGTGTCTTATAAGGTCTTCAGTTACATACCATGCTCCACAAGGGCTTTCCTTGACTTCACAACGGAAGTTGAGAGACTTACTTGTAATACTTGCTGTAATATTTATTTGTGTACTTATTTTGGTTTTTTCCTCTACCAAAAAGCAGGGCAGATGCATCTACTCACCACTACACATTCCACACCTACCATGTTGCCTAGGGGAAAAGAAAGCTATTAAATATTTTTTGAATGAGTGAATTGTGGGTAATTTGGTTATCTTCACAGTCCTCTTAGCTACAAGGAGATGACCTTCAGCACTCATTCACCTAGTTAGAAAACTGAGTAATAGGAAAAATGGAGAGTTAAATTCACAATTGCTTCTGTATCCTTGCCTCCGCTGCACATCTGTGATGTGGTAACAGTGCGCTCTTCTGTTTCTATTGCAGCTTACCAAGGCTTTGGTCCCTGACCTCAAGGTGGGGAACACAAAGGAGTCCTTCAGAATCCACACTGCTGATTCTTCTATCACTCTCCTTGAGCAAGAGAGCTTGAGTTGGCTCCCAACACGCCCTTTGCCTGGGTCAAATTATTCCACACCTGAGAAAACCTTTCAGAGTCACTCATGCAAGGCATATTCTAGATCCACTTAAATGAAAATTTTCAAGCATTACTGATACTTACTGTTCAGTCACGTGAGTGACAGAAAGTGGGGTTAGATGTGGAGATGACCTTGCCCTCATCTTTCCTAAATGTCTTTCAGCACATATTTCCACACATATTTTATTAGTTTATGTGAGTAATACAGAATGATAATGTTTGTTTTGGCAAATTGGCACTCAACTTCATCCTTTTTAAATCTCTCATTACCTCCTTCTCTGTCCCTACCCTCCTGCTGATCCCCTTCCCCATCTCTATATAGCTATTTCCTAGTTTCTTGTCCTCTCTCCTTTATTTCATTTTATTCATTCATTCATTCTTTCTTTCATTTGGTTTCTTATATAAGATAAAACATGTGATATTCAACTTTCTGAATCTAGCTTGTTTCTAACCCGATGGTCTCTAGTTCCACCCATTTTCCTGCAAATGACATGATTTCTTTCTTCTTTCTGGCAGAGTACTATGTCATTGTAAATATATATCATATATTCTTCATTCATCAGTTGACAGTGGTCTAAGCTGTTTCTAGAGCTTAGCTATTGTGAGCTGCACAACTATAAACACAGGGGTGCATGTATTAATATAGTATGCTGACTTTAATTGTATCAGAGATATATGCAGAAGTGGTATACCTGAATCAAATGGTATTTCTGTTTTTAGTCTTTTGATGACTCTTCATACTAATGGCAAGAGTGATTATACTAGTTTACATTCCCATTGGCAATATTGGAGGGTTTCCTTTCCCCCATGTCCCTACCAGCATTCAGTGTTCTTTATATTCTCGATGGTATTCATTCCGAGTGAGATGAGACAGAATCTCAAAGCAGTTTTGATTATCATTTTTCTAATGGCTAAAGATATTGAACAATGATTTTATATATATATGCCAATTGCACTTTTTCTTACAGAAAAGTCTATTCAGTTCATTGCTGACTTTTTCATTGGATTATTTGAGTTCTTTATATATTCTAAATATTAATCCTCTATCAGAAAAATGGCTAGCAAAGATTTTGTCCCATTCAGTGAATGGCCTCTTCACTCTTAATTATTTCCTTTGCTGTGAAGAAGTTCTTTACTTAGATACAATTTCATTTGTTCATCTTAATATCATTTCCTGTGACCTTGGAATCCTACTCAGGAAGTCCTTCCCTGTACCTGTGGCTTCAAATGTTTCCTCTATGATGTCTTCCAGGCATTTTAAGGTTTCTGTTTTGTGTCTAGTTCTTTGATCCATTTTGATTGAATTTTAGTACAGGATGAGTGACAGGGACCTAGTGGCTCTGCTGCCTGTGTGCATCCAGGTTTCCCAACAGCAGTTGTCAAAGAGGCCCTCTTCTCTTCAGCGTGTTTCCTGCTCCGTTGCCAAAAGCCAGATGGCAGGTTTGTTTCTATGTTTTCTCTTCTGTTCTAGTCTATTGGTTCACATGCCTGTTTTTAGACCAGTACCATGCTGTTTTTGTGACTACGGTATGGCTTTGCCTTATTTATTTGTTTAGGTGTTATTGTTTTGCAGTACATAGTGATTACATTCATTATAGGGAATTAGTACATGTACATAACACGTCTGTTATGATTTTCTTTCCCTTTCTCTCCCATTCATACCCCTTCCCTCTATCTCTTGGTCCTCTTTCTATTTGCAAAAGATCTATCCTTCTATTTTCTATTATCCATCTTTTATTTTTCTCTTTAAATTATTTATACTTTGGGCTTATCATATAAGAGAAACTACATGACACTGAAGCTTGTGTGTGTGATTTATTTCACTAAATATTGTGGGCTCATTAAGGTGGATCACATGACTCAAATTTATCCTTCTTTATGGCAGAGTAGTATGCCATTGTGTATATATCCATTCATCTGTTGGACATATAGGCCACTTCCAAGAGTTAGCTATTGTTAATTGTGCTGCTATAAACATTGGTATACTGCAATATGATGACTTTAACTCTTTTGGCAAGATACCTAGAAGAGGAATAGTTGCGTCAAATGGAATTTGTACTTTTAGTATTTTGAGAAATCTCCATACTTATTTCCATTGTATTCCTGCCAGTAATGTAGAGGGGTTCATTTTCCCCCTGAAGCCTCACTAGCATTTGTTATTATTCAATTTCTCCATGATAGCCATTCTTTCTTGTGTAATATGGAATCTCGGTGTTGTTTTAATATGCCTTTCTCTACTATTCAGACATGTTGAACACTTTTTCCTGTACTTATCAGCCATTTGTACTTCTTCTAAAATGTCTATTCATTTCAGTTGCTCATTTTTTCACTGGGTCTTTCATTTTGGGGTGTCTAATTTTTTGAGTTCTTTATTCTACACATTAGTCCTCTATCCAAGAAACAGCGGACAAAATTTTTTCCCATTCTTATAGGCTGTCTCTTCACTCTGTTGATTGTTTCCTTTCCTGTGCAGAAAGTTTTTAATTCGATACAATCCCATTTGTTGATTTTCAATGTTATTTCGTGTGCAATTGTGGTTCAGTGCAGAAAGTCTTTGCCTACGCCTATGTCTTCCAGAGTTTTACCTACTTTAGTCCAGTAGATTAAGTCTTTCTGTTTTAATATTTAGATTTTTGGTCTATTTTAACTCTATTTTAGTATATACTGAGATATATGGGTCTAGATTCAGGCTTCGGTAAGTGGCTAGCGAGTTTTCCCAGCCACATTTGTTAAAGAGGCTATCCTTTGTCCTGGGAATGTTTTTGACCCCTTTGTCAAAGATAGGTGACTGAATGCACCTGGCTTTGGTTCTGCATCCTGTTTTCTATCTTACTGATATGTATGTCTGTTTTTATGCCAGTACAACCCTGTTTTTATGCCAGTACAACCCTGTTTTTATCACTGTAGCTTCGCAATATGACTTAAAATCCAGGTTGTTATGCCTCCTGCTTTGTTCTTGTTACCAAAGATTGTTTTCACTATTTGGGGTTTCTTTTGGTTTTATGTGAATTTTAGGATTATTTTCTAGTTCTGAGAGGAATGCCACTGGTATTTTGATTGGGATTGCATTAAATCTATATATCAGTTTGGTGCTGTGGACACTTTGACAATATTAGTTCTGATTATGCAGGAACAGAAAATTTCCATTTTCTGATGTCATTTTCAATATCATTTTTCAGAGTACTATGGTTTTTGCTATACAGATCTTTCACTACAGCTTTGTAATATAGCTTATAGTATACACCAGGTATTTTTATGCATCTCACATTGCTGTTTTTGCTCAGGATTGCTTTAATTACTCTGGGTCTTTTCTGATTCCATATGAATTTTAAGATTGTTCTTTCTAGTTCTATGAAGTATGATGTCAGTAATTCAATGGGATTATATAGGATCTGTAGATCTCTTTTGGTTAGATGGCCACTTACACAATACTATTTCTCCCAATCCATGAACAAGGGAGGTCTTTCCATTTTCTAATGTCCTCTTCAATTTCTTTCTTGAATATTTGTAATTTTCATTGAAGAGATGTTTCACCCTCTTGATTAGGTTGATTCCTAGGTGTTTAATTTTTTGAAGCTATTGTGAATGGATTGATTACCTGGCATTTTTCTCAGTAGATTTGTTAGTAATGTATTGAATATTGGGTGTTGGTTTTGTATCTGCCCCTTTGACAGCCTGCTATGGTAGTTCTAGGCGACTAATACATCAACAAAATTAAGAAATATACAGCATATAAAATAATCACACGTTCTCTGAAAAAAGATAGAAAGGTGATACACAGGATATGGGAGGAAAAATTCAAATCAGTGACCCAGAAAAGCCTCATAGGAAAGGTGACATTTTAGTTAGTACCTGAAGAAGGTAAAGGAATGACCATGTAGTTACGCAGATAAAGAACATTTCCAAAACAGAATAGCAAGTACAGGGTCCTATGCCAGGTTGGGGCCGAATGGTACGGCAAACAAGCCAGCTTAGTTGCAGAAAGGAGTATGTCAAAGGATGATTTCAGAAATGGAGCAAGGGACCAAACTGTGTAGAGTTGTATAGCCTACTGAAAGGACTTTGGTTTTTACTTTGAGTAAGAGAAGTCGCCAAAGAATTCTGGACAGAGGAAGGACATAATCTGAAAACAATTATTGAAAAGTTCACTTTGGGTGCTGTGTTGAAGATAGAGCAAAGGTGCAAGGTACAAAGCAGAAAGAACAATTAGGAATTCTCTTCAGGAATACAAATGAAGGTCACTGGGGCTTTGATAGGATAGAAGCAGTGAAAGTAGTGAGGCGTGGCTAGAGTCTCAAACTGTTTTAAAGGTGTAACCAACAAAGTCCACAAGATCTCAAGTAGACTATGGCAGAATGGAAAGTTTAAGAATGACTTCGCGATTGTCAGACTGAGCTACTAGAATAATGGAGATGTGCTCAACCATGATAGAGAAGACTAGAGGTGCAGGTGCCAGAATTTGATTTAGGGCATTCAAGTTTGGGATACACATTAGATATTCAAATGGAGCTATTAGATGAGAAATACAACGTGAGTCTGCAGTTCAGAGGAGGGCCTTGGGCTGGGAATAAGGATTTGGCACTAACCCTTTATAGGGTTAAAGCCTTGAAACTAGGGACTCATTATGTAGCTCAGCGGTAGGGTCCCTGCTTACCATATTTGAAGTTCTGCTCAAAAAACAACAAAGCCCTAAAACTAGATGCAATCATACAACTGCTAAACATGTATGTAATATGTGTATGTCTAGTCTGTAGTGTGAGGTAGGTAGTGGGAAAAGGTCCAAGGACTCTGCTCTCTAATTCTCTAAAACTAAAAGGGAGACAAGGAAAACACAAACAAAACCTGGGAAGAGGCATTTAATAAATCAAGAATCCTGGAATAAAACAGAAGAGTTTTAAGGAGGAGAGTCAATTGGGTCAAATGGGGGTAGAAAATCACAAAAGATGAACATTGAGATTTGGTAATCAGTTTTAGCAATATGTCAGTCATCAGGGATCTCAGCAAGAATGAGTTTGGTCAGGTAGAGAAGAGAAAATGCTTCAGATGCTCAAGAGATAAGGGAAAAGGGAAATTGGAGATAGGACAGGCAACTATTTCAAGAATTATATTAGAAAGAGAAGAAGATAAATGAATTCATGGCTGGAAAGGAAGTAGGATCAAGAAAGAGTTAGGCTTTTAGAAAAAAAAA
>PVJO010018828.1:0-35638 GCA_004026905.1 Hystrix cristata | reverse complement strand
TCAGTTGTGTTGCTGGATACAAAATCAACACACAAAAGTCAATAGCATTCCTATACACAAACAATACACCCACCGAAAAAGAAATAACAAAAGATATACCTTTCACAATTGCACACAAAAGAATGAAATACTTAGGAATCTATCTAACAAAAGAAGTAAAAGACCTTTACATTGAAAACTACAGCACCCTAAAAAAAAAAAAAAAAAGAAATTGAAAAGGATATCAAAAAATGGAAGGACATCCCATGTTCCTGGGTAGGAAGAACCAACATCGTGAAAATGGCTATACTTCCTCCACACACTTTAAAACATAGCTTGCTTTAAAAAAAAAAGTTTTCCAAGTAACCTCACCTCTATAATATCATGCACCAAAATCTCTAGCCCCAAGATGTAAGCATCCAAATATTTATCATGTTATGAACCTCATCACCTGTCTTTCTCCCCGAGGAGTCACTGCATGGGAGGAAATCAACAGAATGAGTTAATGGTAGAGATAAGAGAACTGTTTAGCTAACTACCCACCAAATTTAATGAAGTTCTGTCTATGAGTGAGAAGTGGAGAGACGCAGCAAAGAGAATGCTGAAGTCTATTTGTTGCAGAAGTTGACCATCAAGAAACTAAGCACCATTCGGAGTTGGTGAACTCAGGTTTATTTACATCAATGGACCCAGGAGAGATCGCACTCTGAGACCCTGGGCACTAAACAAAGCAATTTGAAGATTTTTACGGGTTTTTACATCATCCCATTTCGTTAGTTCCCCATATAAGGAAAGGATTAGAAGCTTATAGAATGTAAGGGGCGGAGGGTTGGATTACACATGCACATGATTAGGGACAGGTTGGGTCAGCCCTTAACCATTTCTAAAGGGGTGGGGAAGGATTTCAGGATTCTTTATCAGAATCTAGAGCCCTGGGGCTTTCCTGCCTCATATTTTCAAAAGGCACTATCTTGTCCTCACAAGAAGTTTACTTAATGATCCTTCTTCCCTCCTTTGAACTCCAACCCCACTTCCGCATGTGTGAATGCTGTGCCACAATCCCAACATTTCCGTACAAGCGTGTGTTGTTCTCCAAAGTTGTAAGGCACTTTCATGATTCCTTCTGTATAAAATTGCAAACTCCTGAAAAGCATCATCTATGCTGCATGAAAAGTTGTCATCAAGCACCTTGTAACATTTTATTTTTTATCCAATATTTTGATCTTGGAAAGAACTCAATCCCTTCATCCTTGGTAGGACATTCCCAATCACAGTTGATCCTGGCAGACATGCACTTCAGTCAATGGCTGATAGTCCATCAAAACTTTGAGAGTCTCTGAGACCGTTTCCAGGACTGAAATTGAGTTGCAGCTCCAAGGTAAAGAGAGTGACTAAGGAACATGGAACTAGGAAAGAGCAGATTTATCTCATTGTTACAGCAGTATCATTAGCCAATCAAGACTCAAGGTAAGCCATTGACCCTGTGTTTCCTCACCTGTATAATGGTAGTGATGGAAGAAGGTGATTATCCTACCATTTTGAAAATCCATATATAGGATACTACCTTCCCTCTACTCTAGTTCCATAGATATTCACTGATCTAATATATGCTGTTACTAAGTGACTCTAGTTAGAAAAGCTGTAATTTCTATCATCCAACCATGACACCTGCCCTCACAGCAGGGACAGACCCTAAACAGCACCTAATTCTATAAGTTAGAGCTTGCAAATTGGAACCAATTAGTATGACAAAACACATCATTAGTGAACGATTATCTACTTTGGATAGCATGTAAAAAGGAAGACAATTTCTGACTATAACTCACTTTCCTTTTTCTACAGAATATTTACATATTCAACAACTATTTCCTAGGCACATATTGCATTCTAAATCCCATGCTACAGACAAGTGATAGAATGGTGACGAAGACTGACATATATCCTGCCTCACGTGCACTGAATTTACAGTCTAGGGGGAGAAAGGTAGATTCTCAGCCTCTCAATGGGCCTATGGAGAAAACACACTCTGTGTGTGTGTGTGTGTGTGTGTGTGTGTGTGTGTGTGTGGTAGTGCTGGGGGTCGAACTTAGGGCCTTGTTCTTGCTAGGCCAGTGCTCTACCACTTGAGCTAAACCCTCAACCCCAGAGAACACTCTATTTAGTTCACCTCACCCCTTAATTAGGAACAATAAAAAGGAAATCTAAATATGAAGCAATTGCAGTCCACCACCTGAGCCACTTAAGAAGCCCACATGTTGCTCTAATAGCTGGAACAATAGAACTCCTTGGTGGCTTACTGTGGTCTCAGTTCTCTAGCTGAAAAATATGAAAAAGTAAAACATGACCTCTAATCACTTTGAACAAAAATAAACATTTAGTACGGCAATGAGCTTTTAAACTTTTAGTGACTTTTGACCAAGGGAAGCAATACAAGACTAGTTTAATTATAGTTGGTTTATTGTCTTGCTGCTGGCCCCACACTCCTATTTGCCTAGTGAGTTGATCTCTAACGTCCATCCTAGTTCTGCTATTCTAAAACTTTACGATATTTGGTCTAACTCATTTTATTATGCATACTGGAAACAGTCCTGGGACAGTATTTTGGAACCTATTTTAAGAACCTTGGTCCGAGTGGACATTAATACGCATTACATGGTGAAAAAGTTCCCTAGCATCCTGGTATAAAAGCCCTGGCTCTGAAACCAAACCACTTTGCCTCAAATGTCAGTGCTGTCCCATATTAGCTGTGTGATTTTGAGAAAGTTATTTTACCTTTCAGTATTTTGGTTTTCTTCTTTGAAAAACATGGGGATGATGATAACCCTCAAAAGGATGTTGTGAGGATAACTGGTCAATGTACATGAGGACATGAAGCTGTGCCTGACACACAAAGGGAGAATTCAGTAAGTGGAATCTACTACTATCACTATTATCTTCTTCAACGCTATTCAACATATTTGAGAAATTTAGGAAAAAATACCCTAAATTTAGAGATATTCTCTACTGCAAAAATTCTTAGTGTCTTCAGTGTGCATCATGGCTCTTCTAGACAGAACTGCATTTCTCAAGCTTTTTTGATGTCAGAAACCTCCTCGTTACCACTACCTATAAGATATTAAGAGACTTGTATTAAGTAGAAGAGATTTGGGGAAACCCTGCTATAAAGCGTCAAGAGAAATGGCTTGCTGCTAATAAGATGTATAAACTCAAGGAAAAATCATTTACTATCTGTAGGCTGCAATCACTCCTGTTAATATAAGATTTGAGCAATCTTACTGCAGGTCCTTTGTTACGCTGAAAATTAAAAGGTACGCTGGCTTCTAGGACCATACGGGCCTGCCTGCTAATTGTTGCCATTTAACAGGCTACATGAAGTGACTTACTTTTTTTATCACCCACGGAAAAATTTCTAGCAACACTAAACCAGTGACAAATTAATCAGTCCTGAGACGGCATGGAAAATCAAAAATAAGAAAAATCCAAAGTCTGAGCAGTTAGAAACTGCTTAAAAGAGGGAGGGATGGGAGGGATAGGGGATGAAAAAATAATTAAGATGTGATATGTACATGTACCAACTCCCCGCAATGAATAAAATCATTATGTACTTCAAACACGTAGTAATAAAAATGTGGCAAGAACAGTGAGATAGAAAGTACACATAGGGTTATTAGAGCTCAAGAGTCATTTTTCGCGGGGGAGTGCTGGGGCTCAAACTCAAGGCCTTGCACTTGCTAGGCAAGTGCTCTACCACTTCAGCTAAATCCCTAACCCCTCAAGAGCCTTTTAGACTTCATTTAGTTTCTGAAGAGGAGAGGAAACTGAGGCCTGGGGAAGGGACTAGCCTAAATTCACACAGAAAGTTATTCATATGTTCTACTACTTCATAAAAAAGCACAGGCAGAATATAATGAGAAATCTTCAATTCTCTGTCCAGCACTGCATTTATGAACATTTATACACCTACTCCAGCTTAACACTGGAAAACTTTGGGAGCATCTCATTTGATGAAGATCATTACTCTTTCCAATACTCTGATCTGAGTGAAAAAAGAAAGAGCAGGAATCAAAGCCAGGGCCAGGGATGAAGCATTCCTTGCCAGGTGTATATGTGTACCATAAATAAGTGTATCTACGTCTGGCTCAATTTCTCCTCCTTGTTGGTTCAATTTCAGCTCACAAAGCCTACCACTGCAGCAGAAGTTCTATTGTGCTTATTTAGCAATAAACGAAATGCAAGGACGCTGTTGCCTAGAACCCTTAAATCTGAAGTCTCACGGCTGCTTAGGACTCCCCTGGCTCTTTGCTTATCCACTAGCTCCTGTTTCTTCCTTCATTGATAGTTTCTCCCTGAGCCTTGTTATAAAAGGGGGGAGGGACAAAGGGGGAGAGAGGGAGAAACAGCCAGGAAGAGAGGGAGACAGAGGGGTACAGACAGAGAGAAGGGAGCAGGCAGGCTATTGCTTTCTCCTACATTAAAGCCTGATCAACATTCTGGTTCAACCTCATGACTAATCTTGTGACCTTTCTAAATTTCAGTGTCCTTAACTAAAGAAGAGAAACACTAGCAGCACTCACTTCATAGGCTTACTGTGAAGATTAGATGAGTTAAAACATACAAAGTGCTTAGAGCTCTGCCTGATACATGGTCATTATGCAATAAATGGTGGTCACTGGCTTCCCTCTGCACATCCACACACTGGTGCTAGAGTGTAAATTAGTACTGCATTGTGAAGGGCCATTTTTATATAGGAATCATGAGTTCCATAAAATGTGAGTTACATTTCTAGAAATTTCTCCTGATGAAAATAAACCACTATGTAAATATTACAGAGAGAGAGAAAATATACTAAAATGTTACCAAATGCTATCTTTTATGTGAAGGAGACAAAAATACAAAATGTGTTATTCTTTTTTTTAATTTGATTTTTTAAACAATTTCTTTATACCCTTTTTGTACTCTTTGAAGTTTTTAGAATAAGTGCATTACTCTCATAATAACAAAATAATAAAGCAGTTTCCTGTGTGAAAAAACGTTTCATTTACTGATCCATTTCCCAACCAATCTCTATCCCAGCGATTTTCTTGTAACCATTCACCATTCTGAGAGGAAACAGCTGAACTCACTCCATAAGGCTGGCTCCTGCTTACTGCAACAAAATTCTCGTAATGAGTCTGGTCACCCTTTATGCTTTTCGGTCTCTCTTTTAAAATGAGGCAGAGGGCATGGAGAATAAAAACACAGCAAGTTGAAAAATCACTACTTTGAACCGCACAGTACAGATCAAAGCGTTCCAGACAAATGGCCATGCAGATGAACACTCCATCATGAGTAGACTCTTTGCTAGCATCCATCCTTTTCTTCCCTGCACCCAGCCTGCTCCCTGGGTGAGTTAACATCCAACTGTCAGCATTAACTCTCCTAGCTTTGGTCAGGTTGGGTCACAACCCTAGAATTATTTAAACATGGGATTTTGTATTTATTATTGAATTACTGTTTGATAAGAGAAACTACCATGTGCATACAGGCCATAAAAATCCTGCAGAGTGCCAGCTTCCCAGTCTCTTGTGTCCTTCGGACAGCAGTGACAAATGCAGCAGTCCTGCAGAGTTCCTCCTGGTGACATGAGTTACCTTGCCAACTAGGGCTCATTACAAAATTCCTAACATTGCAGTGGGCTAGAACAGAAGGCAATTTTCAATTCATTTATAGCTCATGCCACTCACTTGTTTAACCTCAGCTCTGAAGGGGAACGATTTGCAAACGGAAGCCCCCTTGGCCATATAAATTAGTGACTTAGAGATAAGCTCACAGTCAAAGCATTTAGACGGCTTAGCTCTGTTTATTGTTAATTGAAAGTATGAATAGTACTTTCTCAACTCTAAATTTATACACAGGTTTTGAAAATTAGATTACCAGAGTCACATACCAAAGTCACGGTGAAATTCACAAGTCATCGTTTTCCCTTGTAGTCACTTGTTAGATAGTAAATAACAGAACAATGAAGCTTTAATGACTATATTTTCTCACATTTTATTTCATAAATCAAACATTTAGCTATCAGTTGGTGTTCATCTTTCAAATATTTTCTACTGTTGTCAAGTCCTGTTGACGGGGATTATAATTTGCAAACACATGAACTACAAGTCAGATTCATAGTTCTAATATGCAGAATTTTTATTGCTATAATGAGACTGGGAAGGGTATCTGAAGGGATGTGAAGGAAGTCACTCTGTACCAAGCAAAGTACTGTAGACTATGTGTAGCTACACATATAGTCTAATTTAATCCCAACAATAGTGTGAATATACTTTTATTATCCTCATTTTACAGAGGAGGAATTGAAATCAGACGAGTCACCCACTTTGCCTAATGGCGTACAACACTAAGGATCAAGGGCCAGAAATCAAACACAGGATAGTCTAACATTAAAAGCTCTTTCCAAGATTATAAATTTTTATGATGACATTAATAAAAATTAACAGGTCATACACAAGTCTCTTCCATCACTTAAACAAGGACAGTTAAGTTGGGGTTTCAACTGCCTGGGGAAAAATATCAGAGGCCGAGTAAAAGCTCTTGGTAATCTTTATCTCGAAGTCATGATGTGTCAATGTATCACATACCTCGAGTATTCAGACCCCAGTGAAACAGTCTTATCAAAACAGACATTTTCCCCACAACCAGCTCTCAGGATATTCTTTCTCAGTAGGTAGGACACGAACATTTGGCATATCATTCTTTTTGAACCAATAGATTTGATGTGTTGTCACATGAGCCACTAGGTTCAAAAAACCCTCAGAAAAATATTCTAGGTTTTACCTACATCTTCCCCAAAGGCAGGTCTATCCTAGAGAAGATTCCTCGAGTTAACTGTCCAAGGTCTCTCCAGGCAAATCAGAAGTGAAGCTGGAGATTTTGTCTCCTAAGTTTGGTTGTATATTTTGGTGGTAGAAACTATGCCTGTCATGATTTAAAGTCTTCTAAGCAAGCTATGATTTCTGGCCTTCCTCTCATGCAAAGTACCCCAAACCGTTAAGTTCATTCCTACAATTCTACACAGGCTCTAGTTGGTGAAAGGATTTAATCACTTTGTCCTTGTATAAAACTCCTCTTTTTCCAAAACGATCTTCTGTTCTGCCATATTCTTCTTCTCTGTCACAGCCAGATCCTGATTTCTGTTTACTTCCCAGCTTCATCGAGGAGCATTATATCCCATTCACGGGAACCCAATCCCCTTAATCCTGACATAATTATGCATGGCTTCAAAATCCACACAGAACTAGTTCAGTGCTTCTCAGTGTTGGCTCTGTGGATCGCAATCACCTGTGCAGCTTGTTATAAACATCACTTTGCTGAAACCTACTCAGAGCCACTAGATCAGAATGTCCCAGGGTTAGATCCCCTGCCTCATTGTAAAAAGCTCTCTGATTACGATATACATCCAAATGTGAGAGCAGCTGTCCTAGCCTCACAGGTACTTGAATTACTTGACTCGGTGGCAACCTCCTCTCCCCTGCTAGCAATCTCCCAGGGGTCTAGTTTCCCTCACACATTTACACCCCCCATCACTTGACCTTCAATTCTTAACATCTTTGGACTCACTGACTCGTCACTTCAACAATTCTTTCACCATTACTCCCAACCTCTAAGGTTCTCTTGTCTGGAAATACAAAACAAAGTAAGACATGGTCCATTGTGGTACCTCCAGAAATACAGAGCTTCATGGGAGAGCTAGGAATGTAAATGCAACATCATGGTACAGGACTACATGAGACGTGCCCTTCCTATAAGATAGCACCCTCTATTAGTTCCTCACTCTGCTTTACTTTCTTTCACATCACACTTCACAATCTGTCATTAAATTCTGTATCATTTGCTGATTTCTTACTTGTCTCCTTATGAAGAAACAATATCCAAGGGAGCAGAATGTTTTTGTACTGCTCTCTTCCAAGGGCCTAGAACAGATTGGGTACTCAATACACTCTTATTAAGTGAATAAACAGAATGAATTAGTGTTTGACTAAGATATACAAAGAAAGTACAAAAAGGTGAAGAATCTATCTTAACCTAGTGATGGAGGAGGGAGGGAGGGAGAGAGGGAGCGAGAAGGAGGGAGAAAGTTCTTATTCATTCTATGAAACAGGTAAAATGTAACTGCATAATATTTAAATGGTTTTTTAGACTCTTAACAATCAAGATTTTTTAAAAGACGTGGTATTTAGGTGAAATAATTTTCTTATTTTTTTTCCTGTAATTTTAACCTGAAGTTGTTTTTTCCCCTAAAGCAATATTCTCAGATTTCTCTTTCAAAGTGTAAATGTCCAATATTAAAGCTTTCATTTGTTTTTTTAAGGGTAAATGGGAAAAAAAATTGAGTTAAACATTTAGAGAGTTTTTGTTTTGTTACTTTTTGGAGGGGTACTGGGGATCGAACTAAGGGCCTTGAGCTTTGCTAGGGAAGCTAAATCCCCAACCCCAGAAGATTTTTAAAGAAATCTCAACTAATCTCACTGTGTTGGTCAGGGTGATCTTGTACTCAAGAACTCATGTGATCCTCTCCCCTCATTGGAACTATAGCCTCTTGCCACTATGCCCAGCCTAATTTCTTAATTGAGTGATACTATACTTGATTACGGGCAAAATCTTTCTTTTGAACTCAGTTTCAATAATTGTAAAGTAGATATATTCATTCATTTATTTGCTCCTTTATTCATTGAATAAATACTTGTATGGGACTTAAAAGACAACTTTCCCCTTCCCCTAGATTGGATTAAGTGGCTCTTCTGGATACTTAATGATTTCCTTAAATATGTGAGAACAATGTGCTATTTTTGTCTTTCTGTGTCTGTATTGTTTCACTCAAAATAATGTTCTCCAGTTACATCTATGTTGCTGCAAATGACAGGTTTTTATTATTTTTCAAGGCCAAATAATATTCCATTGTATAAATATACAACACATTCTTTATGCACTCTTCTGCTGGAAGGCATTTGGGTTGATTCCATTTTTGGCTATTGTGAATACAGCTGCAACAAACATGGAGGGGCAAGAATATTTGGGTGTAAAGATTTCATCTCCTTTGTGCATATACCCAGTAATAAAATGTCTAGGTCATGTAGTAGTTCTATTTTTAGCTATTTTGAGGAACCTCCATGCTGTTCTTCATAATAGCTGTACTAATTTATATTTCCACCAAGCACATAAGAGTTTCCTTTTCTTCACATCCTTTACAGAATTTATTTCTTGTCTTTTTGATGATGGCCATTCTAACTGTAGTGATATATCATTGTAAGTTTGATTTGAATTCCTCTGATGATTACTGAAACTGAGTGTTATTTCATGTATTTGTTGTCCATTTGTATGTCTTCTTTTCAGAAGTATCTGTTTAGTTCATTAGCTCATTTGTTTAATTGGATTGTTTTTTGGTATTCGCTGTTTTATTTTCCCTATACATTCTGGATGTCAAACACTTGTCAGATGTATAAACTGTGTACCTTTCTGAATAGTGTGATGGAATCTCATGTTACCACATTCCATCCTGGCTGGGACATAGATTATCCCTTTGTCCAGAGTATCCACACTGCAGAACATACACGCCCATTAGTCACTCACCAGCCATCTTGGTTGTTAGATCAACTGTTGAGGTACTGGAGAGCTTGTGTTCAAATAATCTTCATTTGATTTAATAATGGCCTCAAAGCACAAGGATGGTGAGGCTCACCATTTGAATGTGCCAAAGAAAAACCATGAAGTCATTCCCTTAAGTGAAAGATGAAAGTACAATATTTTGAGAAAGAGACCACATTCACATAACATTTTATTACAGTATATTGCTATAATTGTTTAACTTAATTATTAGTTATAATTGTTAATCTCTTACTGTTCCACATTAATTATATTTTATGATAGCTACATATGTTTATGAAAAAAACATAGTCTGCATAGAGATTGTTATTATTTGTGGTTTCAGATCTACATTGGGAATTCTAGAACATATCCCTTGTGGATGGAGGGGCAACTGTACTGCGTTTTTATCTCTATCTCAATTCCTAGCATAGCAGCAGCCCCCAAATAGGGCTCAATAAAAGTTTGTTAACTGAAAATAATGAACATATGATTATTTTAAACCAGTGGTAGTTTAGGGGAGTTACATTTTAAGTTATTAGTAGCTCTAGATTCTCTATCACCGTACTGTGTAATCCTGAGCAGGCATCTTAGCCTCCCAGAGTCTCAGTTTCCACTTTTTCCCCCATAGTTATATAGGAATTAAATGAGGAAACACATGTACATAAATATTGTCTTGGTTATTTTCTCTTGTTGCTGAGACAAAATACCAGACACCCAAAGTAAGGGGAAGAAAGGTTTATTTGGCTCACAGTTTGTAGAGGTTTCAGTCCACAATCAGCTGGATCCGAGGCAGGGTGGCATGGCAGACAGGCAGAAGTCAGCAAGGTAAGCAAGGGATGCAAGCAAGGGGCAAACCAGCTTCTTCCTGTATCTTCTATTTTATCCAGGCTACCAGGCTTTAGGGTGGGCAGTACTCCCACCCTTAACCCTAATACCCTTAATCTTAGCGTCACATCCTTGATCCCAGCAGAACCATGCCAAAGCAATCAGTGGACTAATTTAGTAATCACACACTCTAGATCTAGCTCCCTCTTACCACATGAGGGTTTGGGGGGACATCTAGACACAAACCATAACAAATATATATATACACATTATCTGGTTTAGCATCTGGGTTATGATATTATTTAACTGTGGAGATTTCTATACTGCAAGCCATTTACATCAATGGGAATGAAGCATTTTGTGACAAGTTTAGTTGGAGGAAAGACAGTGGGCATTATATCACCAGGGAGCTTATTCAGGTGCCTCTGAGAGTGGCTAAAGTCCTGGGATAGCAATAGTGCTGGTGCCACCCTAATGTCTGTACCACACATACTGCTGCCTGTGTAGACAGGCTCTGTGGATTGGTAGGGCATATGGTGAGTGTCAAAAGGAAAAACACAAAGAAAAATAGCCAAAGATTGGCACTGACCTTGAGCCAGGCTGTCTGCTTTTAAGAGAAAGTATTTCATTATGAACCTAATACACCAAGTGCCATATTAACGGGCTGCTTCTGAAGAACAGATGTCAAAGTGAAAGCCCTCTATTCCTTGTGGGTTTGAAGTGGACAAATTGTTAGCACATTCTGATGAAGAGCTGAGGTAGGCAGGGCTTCACATCAAATGCTTGAGAATCCCAAGTGACAAATCATACTAAGCAACATGGAGGCAGGCATGACATTAGTTTCTGCAAACTAAGCAAAGCTCTCTCAGAAATAACATCAAGCCAGCTTTGAGAAGTTTGCTTTGTCTTGGTCACTCCCTAGGTTCGTCTTTCCTTCTGAAAGAGATAGGAGGCAAATGCTATAGCGGCTGCAATGAGGTAGAAGTGCTGAGTTACAGGAACAGGGAACTTGTAAAGTCAGTGGCATTTAAAATGCTAACAATGACAACTGGCTAGGAGGAAGAAAAAGGGAGTTTATTCTGTGAAAGCAGGGTCAGAACACTGAGGGCAGGAGGAAGAATCTGAATAAGAGGGGTAAAAATAAACAGTGCTACTGTTCAAAGTCAAACTATCTGATAGTAGTTGAAATAATCTTCCCATGCCAGAGCAAGCACCAACATCGGTTAAGTTAATATAAGGATGCCATACCTGGCAATTATAATTATAATGGCAGTATACTGTCTTAGGATTTGTTTTTATATTACCTGATAGCTATTATTCAATTGTAATGTCTAAAATACTTAACACTTTAATAAAGAGTGATAATCCATGAAATTGAGAGCACACCTTCCACTGGTAGAAGAGTGCTAAACGTAAAAAAGACACTGTTTAAATAGACTGTCTTGTCAACAAAGACGTTGAGTTTCCTTTCTATGTTCTCTTCCTCTTTCTCACAATTTCTTCTGCCTCTGTTATGGTTACTACTTAGTCTTTCTGGGGGTTTCCAAGGAAAAGAGGTTTCTGAGCATAATTACAGATGTTAAGAGATGTCCACCAATAAAGATGTCAGAGAAGATATAAAAAGAAATACTAATAATTCCAGAGTAGAGAGAGAAGAAAACACTTATCATCCCCTACATGTACTTAAAGGAAAGTAAAGGTCAAAGCACAGATCAAAGAAGGAGAACAAGAAAGAGATGAAGAGAAAAAAGGAGAGAAAGAAAAAGAGAGTTCAAAAATATACAATCAGTGATTTGTGGATAATTCCAGCTAATTTCTATTCAGAAGTTTCTAACATCTCTAACTACATACTGAATAATTTTTACGGTCTATATATTCATTTCGTCATCATCACAACTCTGCAAGGCAGGCATTATTATCCCCACTGCACAAATGAGGAGACGACCAATAGCCTCTGTCCTCATCTCATTACTTCACATTTGTGCTGCCTAAGGAGAGAAAGCACAACGAGAAAATCGAGCTAGTCTAAGTAGCAAACATTACCTACCTAAGAATGTCAAAATGCGAGCTGTAGAAGAAAAGGTTCTCCTCCCCTCTTAATTTCAATGTATCTCTCTAAAGATAAAATCATTTAACGAATTCCGAAGAACCTTATTATACAGCTTCCTATTGTATGAACCCAAGAGCACCACACTGAAAACACATCCTTCGAAATATAATCAATATAAGAATATGTAGGGAAGTTATCCCAGGAAGTACACGTGTATCTTGCCACCCAATTTCAGCATGAAATCCATTGTAAATAAAATCTGTTTTCAGTTACTAAAACAGAGAGTGTATTCAGGAAGACTCCTAGGAATTATTGTTGATTGGGGCAGAGATAGTTCAATAAATAGAACAGGTTAGAACTTGCATCTTACGGTAACATCGAAGTAGCAACCAGAGTTTGGCTTTTACGCAGTTGGCATTTCAAAATCTTTGCAAAGTCAACCAGATCTAGTTAGAATGTTTCTTATACAACTGTCCATCCCTGCTAAGAAAGGTTCCCATTAAATGCAACGGGATAATATTTGCTGGTTGTAGCAGGTTTTCTTCTGAGCAGATTAAGAGCTGTTCGATAGAACTATAATAGAATGTGTAAATCTAGTATGACTTGGGAGCAGTGTGTCTGACACGGAAGATACAGAGCTGTCATAGTGGAGATAACCTGTACAATGAGCAGTAGAATTTCTGGTAGAAATAATGCATCTTCTGACAATATTTGAGCAATAAAAACAGATTTAAGCTAAAATAAAACACAAAACACCTCATAAAAAAAGCCACCAGCAGCCACCTTTTCAACATAAGTCAAAAATTCAATAGAGATCATTGCCAATTAAAAAGGCAACCTTGACATTTAAGTTTAATTTCAATAAATAAAAGGAATTGTGAAATTGGTCTTGTGACAGGCAAGTGTATAAGCAGAATACCTTCTTTTCCCACTGGGCTAAGAGTCAGTTGATTCTGGTTCATATAGATAGAGCTGGGCAACTGGTTTGGCTTCTTTATCTAAAGATGGGTCACTTTTAGCAGTATACTTCCAGAAAACAAAACAAAACAAAAAACAAAAAAAAAACACTTCTCATGAATTTTGTTTAAAATAACATACCCTGCCAGAGTTCAGAGAATAACAAAAGGAATACTTGCTAAGTCTACCACCTCCACAGTTTTCCTCATCTCAGACTAAATAAATCATCTTCTTGCCCACAATCTTATATACACACTCAAATAAGGTCCCATACAGATAAACATTGTCCAATGCTTTGGTGCTAATTTTCTCTGTTCTAGTCAATCTTGTTTCCTGGTTGCCTTTTAAAAATTCTCTTGAAGAAGCATTTTTGCAGTTGCTCCAAATGGTAGAAGAACTTTTCATTCACAGAATGAAATTTTCCCAAAGGAAGTTGAGAAAAGATACTCCTTTTATAGACAGCTAAGTTAGATAGAAATTAATAGACAGGCAGGCACGGATTAGGCCCTCAAGGGAGTCAGTGCAGAAGATTAAAACACATCAAAATTGTGGCTGAGGCTGCATCTGAAGAAGGCCACACCTTAAAATGGAGACACAATATTCAGACCCAGCCCGTGAGCCTCCCTCAGAGAAAAACAGCAACTTGAAATCATACTGTAAGTAACACTACCTTTTCCAGTAAGTCTGGCGAGGCATCAGCGGGTGAAGTTATAGAAAAACTAAAGTTGTTGATGCTTGCCATATACCCCCAGTACATGCCTCACTTCCCCTTTGGATCGTTTATTAGCTAAGGAACTATACTTGTTTGATTATACTTAGTTGATTAGTTTGACCCAAGTTGTACCCACGTTGTGGTTTTCCTGTATAAAATATTCTTGGAGAAAGAGCCTCTCTGGCAACCCACTTTTGGGACCCCCCCCCCATCTCTCAGGAGCTTTCTCTCAAAAAAGCTTTTCTACCCTTAACCTCCTTTGTCCTCAAAATTCATTCTTCAGTATTCAGGAGAGATGAACTTGGCACATCCGACATCTAACAGGTTGGGAGTTATTTTTCTCCTGTCACAGTACTACTACCAGAATCCACTTTACTGTATATTATTCCATAAGGTAAAGAACTCTCTTTCACGAATATACAGTCTTTATGGCTGCTGTTGGAGAACATCTATATGCCATTTGTGTTTGGGATTCAAATAGCATTGCAATAAACCGTGGAACCTATTCCTGACTTTTACCTCAGCAATGGCCATCCAGTACACTTACGCACAGAGAGAGAGAGAAAGAGGAAGTCTGAGTACAATCCTATCTACAGCATTATCAATAGTCCAAGGGTGAAGTTTTCCTTTCTGACTGAGTATTCTGCTCAGAAAAGAAATGGTTAAGTTAATGTGTATTTACAACAATAAAAGACTAACTGAAAAGATCAACTTGATGGTTCAGGTTGTGAGTATTATGAGAGGAGCACATGAAAAATAACCACAGACAAAGCAAAAGTTTAACTACCACAGAAATATTAAACCAATCAATGCCCCTAAACTCAACTTCTCATGTAGAGCTATGAAGCTAAGTGAATATTAGCCTGATTATTTAAGTCAACACTGTTGCTCTATTAAGCTTTCTATTCCTAAATATTTATATCCATAACCACAGTATCTGACATCCGGTGTTCTCCTTCTGACAAAGATAATCTCGTATTGATGTCTTCTACTTGACTTCTTACATTCTGAAAGAAGATGAGGATTCTGATGATGAATAACATCAAATATTATGGTGATGTGGTATACTACTGATTGTTCCTTGAAACTTTCTCTCTTCCTTTTACTAATAGTACCTCTCCCATGTTCTGTATATTAGCCCATTCAGGCTACTATAAAAAGTAACATCAACTAGGTCATGCATACACAGTAGAAATTTATTGCTCGCAATGCTAGAGTCTGAGAAATCCAAGAACAAGGTGCCAGCAGATCTCTGGTGTATAGTGAATACTTGTTATCTGCTTCAAAGATGGTGCCTTCTTGCTGCTTTCTCACATGGCAGAAGGGACAAGGGTACTCCCTTGAACCTCTTTTTTTGGGGGGTGCTGGGGATTGAACTCGGAGCCTTGTGCTTGCTAGCAAGCCCTCTACCACTTGAGCTAAATCCCCAACCCTCCTTGAACCTCTTTCATAAGGGCAGTAATCTCATTCATGAAGGGGAGCCCTTGTGACTTAATCACTTCTCAAAGTGATTGGCCACCTCTTAATACTGTCATATTGTGTATCAGGTTTCAACATGTGAATTTTAAGGGACATCAACATTCATACCATAGCATTGTGGCAAGACACGCACGTGTCTATTTAGAGACTGCATTTCCTGGCTTCCTTTTCTGCTAGGTGTGACTATGTGACTAGCCAATGAATAGAAATATTTACATCTTCTGCTTCGCATCCTTAGAAATAAAAATACTTGTTCCCTGTACTTCTCTTTACATCTTTCTTCCTTCCAATGGGCTGAAATAGAGATGCAACAATAATCCAGTTTGGTTGTGCAGTCAAGGGACATTCTTAGGTCATGGTGGTGTCCTAAAATGAAAGAAATTTTGGTCCCTAAGTGTCCTTATGGAGGAGCAATGTCCCATTCAGACTGTGAAATCAAAGAGATGGAGATTTCTATACTACTTAAACTATCATATTTTGGGGTCTCTGTGCTGGCATACCTTAGCCGCTAGACTAATATCAATGAACAGTTTAAAAACATCTGTTGTAGAGTCAGTCAGGTTCATTTTCAATCTTAGCTTCCATAGTACTAGTTTCAGAAATTTGTAGGAGTCCCTTTCTTTAATTTTTATTAGTACATGTTCAAAGTACACAATGATCATATTCAATGCAGAGAGTAGGTACACGTTCAAAACACATCTTAATCTCTTTACATCCTCTTTCCTTCCCTCCTTCCTCCTTCCTTACATTTCTTGGTCCCCTTCCCATTTGCAAAAGATCTATCTCCCTGTTTCCTATTATCTATCCTTTATTTTACTCTTTAATTTATTTATACTTTGAGTTTTTCATATAAGAGAAACTAAATAATATTTAAGCTCCTGTATCTCATTAAATTCACTTAATATTATGGTCTAAAGGTCCATCCATTTAACTACAAATAACTCAAACAAACACTCTGACCTTCAATTTCCCTACCTGTAAAGTGGCTCTAATAATGTTCTAAGGGTATTATAAAGACATTGCATGCAAAACACCTAATGCAGTATCAGCTTCGCATTATGTGCTTAATAATTGTTACCTATAATTAAAAGAGGAATGGTTTAATTAGTGGAAAAATGAAAAACAAACTGATAAACTAGATAAAATAAAATGCTTCAATTCGAAAAAATTTTCTACTGTGCCTTTTTGTGAAACTTCTCAAGGGACTCCCTTTTATTTAGGCACATTGCAAGTGATGTAGGAGTCCTGTTCTATAAAATTTGCTAGGAAAATAATCTTCAAAAACAAGCATAATTCTATCCATACCAAATAGACTTCTATAGAATATGCAGATGAGAATAAGTCAGTGAATGACTGCTTATATAGATGGCAAGTCATTAGCGCAGGTCAGTAGCTTTCAAAGTACTTGGGAGATAAAAGTATACCATTGGAGCAATCCAAGAGAAATCTGCTTCTCCAAAGGTCAAGCCCTCACGGGAATGTAAAATTCAAGGCAGACGGAGAATAGGAACAAGTTGTTCAGCTACCATTTAGCTGGTGTCATTATTTTTTTTCTTCTTTTTCAATTCCCAGTGCCAGAGGGTGCTCCACAAAAGTAGGAATAGAAGAATATGAAGAGAAACTCTATAATTAAAATACAAAAAGCACTGCTCAGTGATACCTGTTGAAACACGGCAGCCCACGAAGCCAAAATACTTTAAGAACACCATAAATGATACAAACAAGTGGTTTACTCTCTGAGTATGAAACCATGTTTCTATGATAGATGTCAGAGTGAAAAACACTAGTTTGAGTTGTGCTCTGTGATTGCACAGGCACTTGTTTTATCTCTGCATTTTTCAAAGTATCAGTGACTTAGAATTACAAAGGCTGCCATCAGTAATTGTCAAACAACTGGATAAGCAGATAAATGATCTAGGTATTCCAGGAAATAATACACAGCAAACAATCTTGTAAAGTGCAAATACTGTTTTTCTTGGAATTTGTTTGACGTTCATATTTTGGTGTTTTGATATGTTTGAACCCACTTATAGATCCCTGCCTGACTGTTTTCTGATGAGTGGGTTATATTTTAGAGCTACCTAATTTATATTCATTAAGGGGAAGACAAGTACCTTTATTCTCATTTTGAAATGAAAAATCACTTATCAATTTCACGTAGTTTTTCTTAATATTGAAGATAATACAGAAGTTCCTGAGAAATCAGGTACCGAATATTTTTCCTGGGGTTTCTTTCTTTGCCTCCTAACTCTTCTCCCTCCAGAGCAGAGATAGTGAACCTTTCAGAGGTTTCAATGATAACAGTCAGCTGGGGCATGCATGCCATAGGCTCACCAACACTGGTCTAGACCAACTGTAGTTTTATTTTCCTCTGGTCCCACACTTTCCTGCCCTCACAGTATGTCCCGCATGTTACCCTCTGCTCATTCATTATTGGAGTGAGAGGATCAGTTAGGTTAAAAGTGAGTTACAGAGTCGGGGAGACCTGACCTAGTCCTTAAGACTTCCTGTATAATTTTGGGCAAGGTACATAGTCTTCCTGGGTCTACTCCCTTCTTTTACAAATTGGGTGTGATAACAGTTGTAGGTACTTCCCTGGATTATTGAGAGGATTAGATGACATATTTTACACACAGCACCAAGCAGCATTTCTGGCTCCTTTATCTAGATATCCCATCTTTCCTCAACATTCTGAGCAAGCAGGGCACCTTGAATGCTGTGAAAAACCCCAACCCCACCAGTGGTAGAACTCTACTCCTTTGATTTTGAGCACCTCTTTCCTATCCATTCCTTCTTTTCTTTCCTATGCCTTAGCCTTGTTAGACCCAATTATTTATGATAGTCCTGTCAGTGGTGAGAAAGCTGATAATACCCTGAAGCTGATGTAAATATGAGCCTACTTAATGTAGAGATGTTCTTGGTGCTTCCGAGAACATGGGTCCAGACCTGATGGACAGCTCCCAGTCGGGAAGGTGAAAGCTGCAAACTCCCCTATAGTGCTCATTATTATCTTCAAATTCTTCTAGCAAGCACAGGGCCCTGAGTTCAATCCCCAGCACCACCCCCAAAATTTTTTTTTTTAAAAAGCACGTTTCTCTCACTGCACCATTGTAATGACAAACTATGATTTATAGGTCTTAGCTTAATTCTATCACTAGTACTTTAGATGTATCAGTTGGGCGGATTTCTTTTTAAGGAGAAGAAATCAATGGAAACTAGATAACTAAGTGATGTGAGAGAAAGCATAGAGGAACGGAAGTGGTAGAGTGAGATGAGTTGATAAAATGTCATAATAATAATCTCTGGGAACTCTCACTGGCATCCATCTGTCCCCTAAACTCCCTGCCTGCTTCACACAGACAAATTCCTTTACCCTGAGAAGACAGTTGGGCAATTTGAAACTTGGTTTGAAGACATCTGGTCTCTTTTGTTCATTATGAGGTCAATGAGTTTTAGGAAATTTAACAACAGACTGTTTGGTCAGTAAATGGAAACCCATTTTAATTGGCTATTTAAAATATTGTAATTTACAAGGGAAAACAATTTTAAAGTCCAAGAAACATCTTGGGATATTTCCTGTAGATTAGATATCTGCTGGACAGAACCCAATATGATTTCATTCATTGACTTATTCCTTACTTTTCTCTCCTTTAAATGTGGAGAAAGTCTTTTCTAAGTTAAAGATATCTGAGTTGTATTAATTTGAATGTGGTGTTTAATATGAAGCACTAACAATAAGGTTATGGGATCTAAAATCTGCCTCCAAATGAAAATGATTAGCTGGGTATTTTTCTCAAAAACGTTTGCAAGCTTCTTTAAAATTAGCATTCTAAGTATCCCATCTAATATAGTTGTAAATTATGTATCCAATAAGGGGTTAATAATACCCGGGGTATAGAAAAGAACTCACACAGCTCAACGACAACAATACAATTTGAATGTGAAATGGGCATACAAATTTCCCCAAATAAAATATATAAATAGCCAACAAGCACACAAGAAAGATGTTTAATATCACTAATCATTAAGGCAATGCAAATAATGTATCAACTAGTACTCATTAGGATGTCTCCACAGTCTTAGGTGGAATTGTTTGCTATGTAAATTTTATTCAGTTTGTACTCAATTCAATTTCAAAACTGCTAAAATTTGTTTGAGCTTTAGACTATAACATTTGCTGTGATAATTGCTAGGTTGAAGTTTACCGTGTAAAAATAAGGCAGGGGGTATGGGTTTACATTGCAAAAGGTGTCCGTATTGTATTGGTGACGTTCTTTCATTGACAGCTGACGTAAATTCATTTTGAGTGAAATACATTAAGCCAAAAAATTCTTTTTTTTAAAAAGGAGGCTTTAAGTATTGCTGGCATCCTTATAGTTTCTTCAGATGCCTTTGGCTGTTCCCAGAGAAGATTCCGACTTTTTCTTTATTAACTTTTTCTCACTTGGGTCTTCACATTCATTTAATTTATGCTTCCAACCTTATATAGTTTGTAAGCTTGTCCAGAAATAAGACCACTATTGAACTATCACAACACTATAAATAAATATTGTAATGCTACAATCTTTCCTGTTGCCTATGAAATCTCTGCCGAAATGAATCAAGATTCAAGCTCTAGGATGAGACAGAAAAATGAAAGCATGCTGTTTTCAAGGACGCTAGATTTATATGGATGTGTAACATGTTGATTTGGAACACAAGAGTTTCGTTTTTCAAAATTTTAATTATTTTTATGAGTACATGTTTGCAGTACATAATGATCACATTCATTATGGAGGATTTGTACATATACATAACACATCTTAATTCTTTTTTTGTCCCCTTTCCCTCCCCTCCTTCCAACCCTTCTTCCCCTTCCCATTGACAAAAGCTCTATTTCCATTTCTTCTTTCTTTTTTATTCTTTAAATCCCTTTTCCCTTCCTTTCCTCCCCCTCCCCCCATTGCTTCCCCTTCCCATTTGAACAAATTCTTCCTCTTTTCTAATATCTATCCTCCATTTTTCTCCTTATTTATACTTTGGGTTTCTCACACAAAAGAAACAATGCAATATTTAAACGTACGTGTCTAATTTATTTCACTTAAGATTATGGTCTCAAATTACATTCATTCACCTAAAAATGCCTCAAGTTTATTCTTCTTTACAGCAGGGTAATACTCCATTATATACACATACCACATTTTCTTTATCCATTCATCTATTGGTGGGCATATCGGCTGTTTCGAAGATTTAGCTATTACAAATTGTGCTGCTATAAACATGGGTATGCATATGTCACTGTGGTATGATGACTTTAAGTCTTTCAGGAAGATACCTAGAAGGGGAATAGCTGCATCAAATGGAAGCTCTAGTTTTAGTTTTTTTTGAGGGATATTCATACTGATATTCATAGTGGGTGTACCAATTTACACTCCCACCAACAATGACAAAGGGGTTCTTTTCCCCCATAGCCTTGCCATCATTTGTTATTGATTTCTTGATGACAGCCATGCTTTCTGGAGTGCAATGGAATCTCAGTGTTGTTTTAATTTGTTTTTCTCAAATAGCCAGTGATGTTGAGGATTTTTTCAAGCATTTATTGGCCATTTGTACTTCTTCATCTGGGAAGTGTCTATTTCAGATGCTCATTTTTGGATTGGGTTTTTTAATTTGGAGGGTCTAATTATTTTGAGTTTTTTATATATTCTAGATATTAGTCTTCTGTCTGAGGAGTAGCTGACAAACATTTTTTTTCCCCATTCTGTCAGTTGAATCTTTACTCTGCTAGTGGTTTCCTTTGCTGCCCAGACATTTTTTTTTAATTTGATGATCCCATTTTTTGATTTTTTAATAATATTTCCTGGGCAATTATGGTTTTATTCATAAAGTCTTTGCCTACACCTACGTCTTCCAGAGTTTTACCTATTCTATCTTCCAGCAGATTGTTTCTGTTTTAATATTTAGATCTTAGTTTAGTGCATGGTGAGAATTATAGGTCCAGGATCAATCTTTGGCATGTGGAAGGTCAGTTATCCCAGCACCATGTGTTAAAGAGGCTGCCTTTCTTTCATCCAGTGAAGGCATTTGGTCCTTTTGTCAAAGATAACGTAGCTGAGTGTACCTGGAGTTGTTTCTGGATCATCTATTCTGTTGCATTGATCACAAGTCTATTATTGCTGCCAATACCATCCTGTTTTTATCACTGTAGCTTTGTCGAATAACTTGAAGTCTAGGATTATGATGCCCCCCACCTTGCCCTTGTTACCCAGAATTGCTTTTGCTATTCTAGCTCTCTTCTAGTTCTATAAGAATTTTAGGATTGTTTTCTCCAGTTCTCTGAGGAATGTTATTGGTATTTTGTTTGGGATTGCATTTAATCTGTATAACAGTTTTGGAAGTGTGCCATTTTCACTATATTGGCTCTGCCTATCCAGGAACAGGAGGTATCTTTCTATTTTCTGATTATTGTCTTTGGTCTCCTTTTCCAGAGTACTGTAGTTTTCATTGTAGATGCCTTTCACTTCCTTGTTTGGGTTAATTCCTAAGTATTTCATTTTTCTTGATGCTACTGGGAAAGGTGTTGTTTCCCTATTTTCTCTCTCGCTGAGCTTGTTACTGCTGTACAGGAACACTATTGATTCTGTTCTGTTCTTCTGGGTTTCTTTTTTCCTCTTCCTCCCTCCTCCCCCTCCCTTCTCCTCCCTTCTCTCCCTCTCCTCTCTCTCTCAAAGCAATTTACTAGTCCCAGGAAGGATACTTCAGTTATATAAAACTTTGTCTTCTGAAATGTCATGGCTCCATTTATATTTTTGTCTTATTCTCTCAGTAGGCATATATAATCTCCATAGCTCTTGTATTTAGAAGCCTGGAAGGGCTCAGAATTTGAAACTGTATTTTGGTTTCACTATTTTTGTTTTCAAACTAAAGCTACATAAAGCTTGTGGAAAAAAGAGTAAATTTCTAAATTAAAAAGATAGCTACAATCAACAAGAAAGAAGAGAAGGAGGAAGGGACAGAGGGAGGGAGTTCGTTTTCAAGAATATGGAGAAGTTGGAACACTTGTGCACTGTTGCTACAAATGTAAATTAGTGTAGCTGCTATGAAAACAAAATAGTTGTTCTTCAAAAAATTAAAAATACAATGACATATGGTCCAGCAATTCTACTTTTGGGTATTGTCTCAAAAGAATTGAAAGCATCAACTCAAACAGTTCATTGCACACTCATGTTCATAGCTCCATTGTTCACAATAACCAAGAGATGGAGCAACCCAAGTGTCAATCTACAAAAGAAGAAATAAACAAAATGTGATATATGCCTATGTGTATGTGTGCACATGTGTGTGAGTGTGTGCATGTGTGTGTAAAATCCAAACTTTAAAAGGAAGGAAATTTGTTTTTATTGAACCAAGAAGATTTATTGGTACATTTTAGAGATATATAATGATCATATTCATCATAGTTAATTTGTACCTTTACATGATATGTCTTGGATTTGTTTCCCCTTCCCCACCCCTCCCTTCAATTCCTATTCCCCTCCTTATTTACAACAGCTTTATTTACATTTTTACATTTTTTTCTCTTTTTCTTTTCCTTTCCTCTTTCTTCTTTTCCCCTTCCCATCTCCCTAGTTCTCAAAGGGAAGAGAATTTGGATGTATATTTAAACAGGGATGCACCTGAAGGAAATTATATAAAATAAAATAAGCCATAAAAAGACAAATATTGTATGATCCCACCTCTATGAAGTACAAAGGTTAGTCAAATTCAGAGAGGCAGAAAGCAGAATTGGGCATTACTAAGGTTATGAGTAATTACCTTACAATGGGTACAGGGTTTTAGTTGTGCACTATGAAGAGAGCTCTGGAGATGGGTGGTAGTGATGGTCACATAACAATGTTAATGGACTTTATGCCACTGAATTGTACACTCAAAAATAGCTAATATGGTAAAGTTTATTTTGTGTGTTTTAATACAATTTTTAAAATGGCAAGGTCATCAAAAGTAAGGAAAGTATGAGAAGCCAGCAGAGCAAAGGAAACCTAAGAAGATATAATGACCAAATTAAATGTTAAATTGTAGCTGTAGTCCTGGAACAGAAAAATAGTGTTAGTAAAAACCAATGAAATCTAAATAACATACAAAATGTACTTAATGATAATGCATAAATATTGGTACATCAATGTACTGTACAAATATATTAATGTATGGAATTATCAATAGGGGAAACTGGGTGTGGAATAAATGTGAACACTGTACTGTTTGAATTGGTCTGAAAGTCTAAAACTATTAGTAAAATATGCCATTTATTTTTTTAAAAAATACAATTGCCCTACTTTTCACAAAGTGACCCATTTAAAGTGAACCTTTTTACAGCTCTATAGCTATCATTTGAATTATTATTTGTACTGATTTCTTAGGGCCCCTAGGAACTTTAACGCATTTCACTGACCACTTCTTTAAATAACCTCAAATTCATCCCATGTAATAATAAGGCCAGCAACATTGCAGAAATATTATCTTTTCAGACAAGAAGACTGAGGCACAGAAACCTTAAGGGTTGGTTCAAGGACAATCATCTAACTTGGTGTCAAAGTCAACAGAGAAAGGGTGAATGGAAGGGAGGGGAGGGGAAGGGGGGAAGAAGGGGGAAAACCAAGATGTATCATGTACAGGTACAAAAATAACCATGTTGATTATGATCATTATGTATACAATGTACCAATACATGTTCTTGGTAAAAATAATTAAAAAATTAAAAAAAAAAAACAAAACAAAACAGAGAGACCCCATTGTCCCTATTCTCAGGTTATAATCCAAAGACACTGCTCCTTAATGAGCCTTTCAGGATGTGCAAGTACAATTAGGAAGTACAAAAATGTGACCAAAATTTAGCAAATCTCTCTGAACTGTGCAGATTCACTCTCTTGTACATACTATTGCAGGGACTTCTCCAACTTTTTACCCTGATATTTCACCTGCTTCCAATATTCTCCTTTTGTCTACACATATTATATACTGATACCTCATAATTGCTCAGAAAATATATGCCTACTGAATGAATAAAGGAAAAACATGTAAGAATGAATGTAGGTATCAAGGAAAAGAGACATTGGTAGACTCCAGTAGATTAGCTCCTCCTTCCAAGGCAAATGAGAACCACACAAATGGGGCACATCTCCTCTTTCAGCATTCCAATCCTCTCCCATGAACCCATTAATGTGACCTACCATTATTTCCTAAGAGATAGCTATATCTCTATCAATCTGTCTTCATAAACACTTTTACTTCTTACATAGTTTGAAAACATGGTTTAACTAATTATGTGGGCTGTTTTTGTATATTACGTCTTTTGCTATTTCACACACCAGGATTGCTTTCTACAGCCTTCAAAATGCAAGTGATTTCTCAAATGCAGATGTTGCAGTTCACAACAGTGGCATGGCACAAAGGATGAGAGATTACTCAGAGTCAATGTCCAATTCAAACTCCAGGAAGGCCCAGAAGGACTGTCATTAACTGAGACTTCTCAGTGTGAGAGAGTCTCATAAAGATAGCCCTGAAGTGAAGTTTCTGTGGCTTTTTTATTATAGAACCAGGAAGCAAAGAGAAAGGAGAAAAGAAAGGCATCTGTGCAGGAATTCATATAGGGTACAAGGGGAGGACAGGGAAAGGTTAGGGTGGTCTGCTAGGTGACTGACCTTAGGGCCAATCTAAATAATAACTTGGAGTATGGGGAGGAGGAGGGCCAGAGCATTCACTCCTTAAGGCAATGCATTTTGATCCTACTTGGACTTGTGGCCCTGTAGGCTTTCTTTTAATCTCTAACCATGCATTCTAGGAGGTTTTGGGCTTGTGGCCCAAAAGTCCCTTATCTCTGCATATCCATCTCATACATACCTCTGGCCAATGCCCCCACAGGCAGATGCTTTGGTCACTGTAAACTGAATCCTCTCCCCCATTAACACATTGTAAGTGTAGGGATGCTCCATCGTCATTTTTCAACTGACATTAAAAACTTGACCTTTGTTTCCTTGCTATCCATCTCACGAGAGGGTTCATAATCTATTAAATACAACATTCAAAAGTGACAGACACATCATATATTTTAACAATCCTTCCTCCACTAAATAATCAGAAATGCCACTAATCACTCCATTTGTTCTATTGAATTTGGGTATTCTAATTAGGAAATTTCAAAAACGTAAAGCCACAGCAGGTTATACTTCCCTATTCCTATTTTTATTTTCCCTTTGATTTAAGCATCACAAAATTCTAAAACTGGGCCACTAATCATTTGATCATCTGAAGCTACAAGCTGTTTTTCCATTCTAAAGTACCATGGACCCTAACTAGACAGCTTATACTGAAGTAAATAAGAATCTGGGTATTGTTGATACTTTACCATCTTAAAATAGTTTTAAGATGGTAAAGTATTTCGAAAATAATTTGCAAATCTTCACAATGGAGCACTAAGCTTTGTGCTTAATTTAGAATGAATGCCCCAGCAGAGTTCTTCTTCCTCCAGGGCACTTAGAAGTCTGCTGACACTCAATGCACATTAAAAGCCACTTAACTAGCAAGGCAGTGATGGAACAGGAAAACTGGCATTTAGGTGGTGAGGGGGTATGAGACTGAGCATAGCTAGTGAAAGAACATAATAGACCATAATAAGCAAGAGGGTTGATGTGTCGTATTTTAATACAAATATTTTCCCCATTTCCTGTCCAAATTATATACTTCATCTGCTTTCTGCTGTGTACAACACACTTACTAAGATTTACAAATGAGGTAAATACCTGGTCACATATCAATGGAATGCGTCAATTTTGCCACATCTGTTTCATTCCACTGCCTCCTATTTAAGTGGCCTATTTCACATTTTACCCTTCTTGGGGGCAGAGAACACATCTCTGATATATTCTTTGTGCTGTACTGACACCCCACTTGATGCACAAACATTCAGATAACGTGATTTGGATTCTAGGCAGAAACTAATCCACAGTCAATCGTTCTGGTCCAGATTCTGAGCACTGGCATCATTTCCAAACAGGAGTATCAACCCTCTATTGCTGACTAGGTGACCCAAGAACTGCTAATTGGTCATGCACAAAACTTTCTTCTACTGTAAATCTCTATTACAACTGTCCCTAGCTACCTAAGGCACTCAAAGCCCAGAAACTCCTAAAGAATATGCCTCATGTTATTTCCTTTACCTGCAATGGTTTTCTCTACTTGTCTGCCTATTAAACACACTAGGGAGAAGAGATCAAGTTTCAGATTTCAGTTATAATGACAGAGTTGAGATAGCCGCTGAGATATTTCTTGGATGTTCTCCCATTACCCCGGCAAATGTTCTTTGTATTTGAATTATCCTCTTCTACATTATAAACTCCAGCATTGAATTATATTTCTAATATGAATATCCAGTGTCTAGCACAGTACCTGACATAATGCATCACTTTGTAAGTGTGAAATAAATTACCAAAAAGAAAAAAATGTTCCCCATTTCAAACTACTGTATTCTTATAGTCCAGGCCAAAATGCTTAACCATGTTCCTTTGTTCTTCGCTCTCACTTTCTTTCTTTCCTCTCCTAACTGCTGCCCAACATGCTGAAATATTTGGCACTGTGAAGTGGCTATGTAAAGGTTGGGCCTTGCCATGGGTTCAGGCGGGAAAAATCAAACAGCTTCTTCTCATTGCAAGTAAAAGAAAATATAATCCTAAAGTGAGTTTTAAAAAGGCAGTTTATAGGATCATATAATTCCAGGTTAATAGATCTGTATTGATGATACAAGCAGTGTATGCAAGAACCCAGGCCCTCATTCTCTGTCTTTAACCTCAGTTCTTACCCATTTCAAATCTGTCTCACATGGTTGCAAGATAGCAACTCCAAAGCCTATATTTATACAACTTTAAATCCACTCACAAAAGTACAGACCAAAAATGTCCACTGAAGTCTCATTGTGTCTCTTTTGCTCTTCTTGGGTCATAGGGCCCATCCTTGAACTAATTGTTGAAGCCCAGTTGCAGGCTCTAATTTTCTTACAACTAAATTGTGTGCCTATGGAAAGCACAGAAGTTGAGAATAGGGATGGATAACCTACAAAGAAGAAATAAAGGTATGGTTTCAAAAACCAAAGTGAATGAGTTCTACATGGCAAAAGAGTCAATGCTCGATCAATATATACAAATGAAAATTACCTAGGAAGTCATCATGAAACATGATTACAAAATATAATAGTGGAATGGAATTACACTATAACGACATATGGTTAAAGGAGGGGAGAGGTACATACATTGTTTTCTTGATTCCATAAACGCAAAGATTTTTCACTCTATAGAGACTAGAAAATTGTATTTTCTGTGGCATTCTGTAGTGTTTTATATTGTCTTCACAATGGACATGTGAATTGCAGGCATTAGTTTTACAAACTCAAAACACTACTAAGAAGAAACCAATTAATTTACCCAATAACAAATAGAATTTACTTTGTTTGAATATTGCAATACACACAAGATTTCTCTTTTGTCTACAGATGAGAAGGTATGGTTTTCATATGATTTTACAAAAGAAAATTTAAAGAGGAACACAAGATTTCACATTTTGTAGGCAAACTAAGAATTATGGGTCTCCATGATGTAAAAGTAGAAATTGTATCAAAGATGGGATTTTAGAAACATGTCTGCTGAAGCCCAGATTATGTTTAACAGGGCAGAATTGATCTTGACCTACTGCCCATTTAACTAAATAATTTTATTTATTAGATTTTGATACTATCTTTTGTAGAAAAGCTTTACCTCTAAACAAAATAAATTTCATTGTTAAAACAACTATTTCGAAGAACACATCTAAATGATTTAACAAAGAACAGAGGAAAATGACTGAATGGAAACACAAAAAATATAGAGGAAATTGAGATACTACCTTAATTTAGTAAACTACACACACACACACACACACACACACACACGTACACACATAAACACGTACACACACACACACACGTACACACATAAACACGTACACACACACACACGTACACACATACACACGTACACACACTTTTGGAGAGCATCTAATTTGAACAAACAATATCGCCCTCATTCTTCAGTAATTATCTGGCTCAAAATGCCAATAAAGCAGTAGCTAAAACCTAATCTTGAAAGAATGACTAAAGTAAAAGAAAATGCCCTAAGAAAAAGACCCACATAATAAGTATGAATTGAAAGTTGAAGCTGCACTTTAGTCCATCTCTCTCATATTACTTATGGAAAACTGAGGTCCAGTTATGTAAGCAACTTGCCCGGGGTGACTTAAAATGTAACTCCCAGGTCAATGGGCATTGAAATGGAAAGCATGTACTGTGCAATTATAAGACATGCACAGGTTACGGTAAGAAAATGTTATATGTACATATTATTTTTGTGTTTGATACTTGTATGTATGCAGAAACATGTATATTCAAAGTTTTCTGATTTTTATATCCAATCAAAATTCACTGTCTTAAAATCATAACTCAGGGCTAGAGTTCCCCTTGTCAATCCTTCCTTCCAATCCAAAAATTTGTGTTACTGAGCACAAGAAGCCCTACCAATCAGATGAATGTATACTGTCATGGCTGGGGATAAGGAGTCAAAATTATTTCACTCCAGTTTTTTAAATTCTTATTTCTCTATCTGCCTGCTTCAAAATAGCATCATTCTTTCTTGAAACATTCAGATTAAAAATGAGAAAGAAATCTAACTATTAAGGTAACACTACTTCTGCTAATAGTCAAAAGAAAAAGAACCTTTAATAAAATGCAAGCAACAACAAAAGCATTTCTCACACTTTATCTAATACAAAATACAAAGTCACCTCTGAGGATTTTCTGAAAGAGATATATAGTCAGTATCTGACATGATAATTGAGTTACCAGCCTCAAAGGCTGAAGGAGAGTAAATCAATTATCACATATACTTCATTCTGCAGCTTGTAAACTGATAAGTAACACTGGAGTCACCCCCTGCTGGGTTTCTGCCTCACAGCTTGGCACTAATATTCTTTTGGAGAAGAGGTAGAGTTGGTAAACTAGAAGGTGTGTGGGAGTAAAGGTACACCAATCACAATTTGAGTTTAAGAGTTAAAATTAAGAGCTCACACAGTGTAAGATGCTGATATTCAACAAGGAAATACCTAAAGACAGAAAGGAGCAGAGATCATAGGGTAGTGTTTTCTCCCCAGGTTTTAAAAAGAAGTTTGAATGTACATAATCATCCTTAGAATGCTTTCCTTGGAAATGACAGAGAATGAGTTATCTGGGTACCTCAGAAGTCTGATTTCCTTTGCAAGGTCATCAAAATAGGTGAATATTCTCAATGAACTCCTCTATCAGAATGTAACAGAGTACGATAGTTAAGACACAGGTTCTAGAGTTGGATACCCTACTTTAATCATGGCCCTAACCACTTACTTATTGTGTAGCCATAGGCAAGTTCTTATGTTCTCTAAACCTCAGTTTCTCCATCCATAAAATGGAGCTCACAATAGATCCTAACTAAGAGGTTTGCTGTGATCATTAAATTATATTATAAATAGGACTTAAAAAGAGTAAATGTTTAATAAATTGTAGTTACTATGATGATGGCAGTGGTGATGGTGGTGAAGATGATGAATGTTTCATCAAGCTATTTGGGGATTTAAATTGGTCCCTAAAACATAGGATGGTTGTAGTCTATCATTCTTTTGAATTATTATCACTTAGCATTTCCTTCGTACTTACTGAATGCAACATGTAAGGACCTAAACATAGAATCATATCAAACTTCAAAGAAATGACTTCCTTTAGGTTTCTTTATCACACACCTATAATTGAGAAATTCAGAACTTTGACTTCAGTACTTTACCACTGGTTAAACTTCAAATACTGTAGTTGATGCTATATAATGAGCAATACATTTAAAAATCTTTAAAAAAATGTTAACTGTGTCAACTTTGCGATTTATAGAAAAAGGGAAATGGTGAAACAAAACACACCATAGAAAATACCAGATATTTCTGACTTTCACACAATTGAAGAGCACTGTGTACTCAGATAAAATCTGATAATTCTGCTGAGTCCGAGGCAAGGATTATCATAATTCCCCCTGTTAGAGCAGAATTCCGGCTGCAATGAAGTTGCCTAGCATTTGACACTACTGGAAGCCTTCTTTGCTACATTGCCTTGACACAGGACTCAATATTTTGAATAGGTCTTTTCATCATATAGCTTCTCAGCTTTTGCATTTGTCATCTTGAAGTGGGATGGTGGCAGAGTTAACAGATTCCCAACACAAGTGAGAAAAGGATATGACTATGCAATAAAAATGCTTATTGCACCATTCTTTTTTAAAGCACCGGTCACAATGTATGGAAATGACTTAAGATTATTTTGGTAGCAGGTAGAAAGAGAGAAAACAAGAGACTCATTAATCCAAAAGGTCACCGTTTAGGATAATTGGAAATGATTGAAGCCTAAGTCACCTCTTTGCCTCAGGGTAAATTATCCCTGGGCAAAACGAAAACAATCATTGGTATCCTAAAAATTAAGTAATACATTTATGTGAATTTTTACATGATTTCCTAAAAGGAAAGAAAAATAACTGGGCAGCAGTTAAGCAGCATGTACCTAAATCTTTCAATGAAAGTGGCAACACTAGATAAATATCAGCTGATAACACGATTGGTTTCACCAAGTTAACAGCTGAAGCAGTTCTGAGATTCAAACAGAAGCCAAGCCATGATGCTCAGGTTTAGTGACAATCCTTCAGGACTGCTTAAGAAAAACCCTGCATCTGGGGAAGATTATGCAAACGAGGTACTTTGCATTGTGCCTGTACATCATAATGCAGAATCACAGCTGTGGATGCACATATGGATAGCATGGATGTGATTCCAACCAATCTCTAAGGGAACTATTATATCAAGAAAAGTACTATTTGAACACATTTGAAGCCTGCAAATATTCTAATTTTAGGACAAACAGCCTGTTTCAGATCATAGGATTATAAATATACGTGATATAACTTCTGTAATTATTACTACTTTGTCAGAGAATACTTTTCTATGTATTGCAAAAACCATAATCTACTACATTCTTTTGCATTCATAAATGTGAGTAATCTTTTCTATAAATGTTAGGTAATACTGATAAACACCCCCAAAATAATAACCCAACATGGCTCCCCTTGTCTTATTAAATAACCTTAGCAAACCAGTCCATGTCCTTTCCTTAGTCCATCCATAGATATTTACTGTAATAATACAACAAAGATACACAGTCGATGAATGGTCAGTGGCATCCTTGAAAAAAAGCAAGGAGTATAAAGTCTTCTGGACTGTATAGGTCAACAACTATTTGAAGCCAATGATATACAAAATGCTTTGTTGCGAGATCAAACAATTTCCTAAACTGTGATGAAAATATAATGCTATGTGATAAGGGACTCACAGAAAATTAGCAGTTGATGGCACCTCAGGGAATGTCTAGTTCAAGTCCCTCATTTCATGGATGAAAAAACTAAGGTTCAACGAAAATAAACGATCTGTCCCACATCTATGCTTGGCTAGTAGCAATATCGCTGCAAAAATTTGCATCTCGTGATTCACTCATTAGTACTTTTTCTACAATACCACAGTGTGCTCAGTAAACTCTGGTAGGAAAAGGAGAACAATCTTTGCAGTGGAGAGCTATAGAAATGCTGCATTAGAAAAGTTACAGTATGAAGACTGATGGGAATATGACAGGCGACCCTGAATAAAGACACAAAGCACAGCAAGGAGAAGGAATAACAGAAGCAAAGAGGCCTTACTGGGAAAACATGCATCATTTCTGGAGATGCAAAAGCAATCTAATTTAGCCAAAAACTTGCAGTTTCTCAATAAGGGTGCTACTGGCATTTTTGGTCAGATAATCCTGAAACAGTGAGGGTCTGTTTCACTCAATGCAAGATGCTCGATATCCCCTTCTCCAGATCACTATATACCCATATCATCCCTTCACTCATTTTAGCAACCAAAAAAAAAAAAAAAAAAAAAACCTGAGTAGAATGCCAAATGCCAACAATCTCACTTTAGAACCGCTGAGCACAGATATGTGGTGTACAGGGACAGAAATATTACTGTGTTGAAGAAGCCTAAGAATAGTTTGGAGCCAGTTCATAAAAATCATAAAGAAGTTCAAACCTTTTCTAGTAGACCATAGGGAATCACTGAATGTGTTTGAATGAGGGAGAGGCATCATTTGATGTTCTTCAAGAAGGATTCTGATAGTAATGCAAGAAATAATTAAAGTGGGGAGGAAAACAGTTTGAGGCATGGCGACTAGTCAGATGGTGCTATAACAACACATGCTTTTTTCAATTAGGAGGACTAAGTTCAAGAGATCTATTGTACAACAAGGTAACCGTATTTAATAATATATTTTGAAAATCACTGAGTGGACTTCATTATCCCTACAAAACTGATAAGTATGGGAGGTAATATGTTAGTCAATAAATGCACTCCACAACGCATACATATTTCAAAACATTATGCTGCACATGATTAATGTACACAGTCTTAATTGTAAATTTAAAAATAAATAAAATATAAAATAATTTAAAATAGCAAATGCTTTAATTGCTTTCTTTTTGGTAGTCACATCGCTGTGTGTACCTGGGCTTTAATATCCACTTTGGCTTTTGTACTCCAGTATATTAAATGTTTATTAGTACATGTTTGCACTACATAATGATCGCGTTCACCACAGGAAATTTGTACATGTGCATATGACATCTTAATTCTTTTATTTTGTCCCCTTCCCCTCCCCTCTCTCTAATTCTTGTTCCACCTTCCCATTTGCAAAAGCTCTATTTCCATTTCTTTCTTCTGTCAAGTTTCCCTTTTCAAAAACATTTTGCCTCAGTTTCAATCACAGTATAACTCATCACCATTTACTTTATTCTTATTAACTGGTCTGAATTTCAGCCCCAATGCTGGTTCTCAGACCTTTAAATCATTCAAAAACATCTTGCCACCAGGTTGTTTTGAACAATGTTTGTAGTTTGCATTCTGGGTTACATTATGTTTAGAAAATGATTTTCAAATAAAACTTTCTTCTTTAAAACTTTTAGCCCATGGTATCCAAAGTTTCACTCATTCCCAGGCGCAGTCAGCTCAGCTGAACAGAAACCCAAAAGGTGTTACGTACACTCTTGCAAGCAGATGTTTGGTATTTTACAGGACACAAAAATACTACTTTACTGAGTGGCAGGCTGTTTCAAACCTCAGAATTGAGATTGTGTCAGCATTTTCACTAGAAACCTCTCTCTTCCTAAGCACACATATTGTCTGTTTTCTAGATAAGTTGGAAAACATCAATTTTGTTGTTTCTAAATTAAAGCAGATAAATTAGAAAAATATCCCTTTTAGCCAAAAGCGTTACGCCAAGATACAATGCAAAAAAATCATAACGAAAACATGAATCAACTTCCAGGGACACTCTAACCACAAAATAGGTTTTTAACCCTCTCATACTTTGCCATGGCAAGGCAAAGAGCTTGCCAGTCAGTGACAAATCAGCATCTGATATTGCACCTATGAATGGCCCCCAGAAAGTCACTGGTTCTAATTTCCTGAAATGCACCAGGTTTTCAGAAAAACTAGAATGTGCATCTCATATTACAGAAATTTTCAGATGAATTCCAGGGAGCAAACAAAAATCCAGGATATGCCTAACAAGTAAGTATCCTCCATCCAACTATGACCTGACAACGTCACTGATTTGACATCCAGCCCCCCTAGTTCTAAGTCAAGGCTATGCCACAAGCACTGGCAAATGTGTAACCTGGATAACTCAAATGCTGACAGACTATAACTGTATGGTACTACACTAAATTAAAAAAATTTAAAAACCCCAAGAAAGAAAATGGATCCTAGCCTGACAACAATGATTTATTTGCATCATCTTTTCATACGTATCTTTTGAGGCTGATACTTGGTAGCACAGTCCTTCTCATGGACTCTGGAGTCAGATCTCCCAGGTTTGAGTATCTCTTACACCATTTACTAGCAGAAAGGTCTCAGGCACATGGTGTTCCTATGCTTGAATAAGAATAATAATTGTACTAATCTCAGAATTGTGGAGATCAGTCAATACATATAAAACACAACATTATCTAGCACATAGTAAGTGTCCTACAGTGTTAGCCTTAATGATGATGTCACAGGATGGTAAAAATATCCAAAAATCAATGAAAATAGATCCTAGAAGTGAAAATTCCATATCTGATATGAAAAGGAAGGAAAGAAGGGAGACAGGAAGGGAGACCAGCCAGAAATTATTACAATAAGAATAATAAGGTTTCTACCCTTTCCTTTAAATCTTTTAAATTTTGAAATGTGGCCTTAAAATACTTGATACCCAGACTTTTCCCATCTCAGTAGGGCAAACTGACAAATGTTTCACCTAAGGCTTTTTTAAAAAAATAAGATGTTGACTTATGAGGCATGATCAGAAAATATTTTGAATGTCTAAATTTTTAAAAATTATCATTACAGTAAAAGACACATTGTCATTAACTCCCTCTGAATACTCCTCACTTCAAACACACTTATCCCATAATTCTTGCCACTTTCTGAAGCAGTTCTTGACGGCCTCTTTCATGAGTATCTTTAGTTGTCCTGTCGTGGCTGCCTCCATGTTCTGAATCAATTCAAAACGCTTGCCTTTCATGGTTCTTTCGACTTTGGGGAAGAGCCAGAAGTTGCATGGTGCCAGATTTGGCAAATAAGGTGAATTAGGACACACCAGAATGTTTTTATTTGACAGAAATTGCCATAAATGTTTGATCAATGAGGGGTGTTCAAAACATATGGTGGATGTTTAAATAAAACAATTTATTACTGTAAAAAACATTGCCATTAATCCCCTCAAAATAGTCTCCATTTCTTTCAGGATATTTATCCCATTTTTCACAATTTATGTTTTACTGTAAAAAGTTTTTAATTTAAACATTCAGTGTATTCTT